>CAOLHI010003965.1:0-142406 GCA_948474755.1 Ctenosaura bakeri | reverse complement strand
ATATAATAGATACATCTGCTATAACCACGGCACATTGGTTTCATCAGTTCCCATTTGTGCTTTAATTATAGGCCTGACACAGGCTATTAATATACACCAGTGCTGAATGCCAATGATAACCATTTGTGTCATATATCTGCAGCTAAATGAGCCAGTGGAGTAATGGTTTGAATGGTGGAATAAACTCAGCAAGACCAGGGTTCAAATCTTCGTGTAGCCATGCAAATACATTTGATGGCCCAATGCAAGTCATACTCTACCACCTAATGGCAAACTTTTTCTGAATGACTCAGGGCAAGAAAACCGTGTGATAGGGTTGCCAGAAGTTGGGGTCAACACGAAGGCACATAACAACAAGAACAACGACAAATATGCAGCTAAGCTATGGCACTGCATTTAAAGACTTTATCCACAGCTTATTCCATCAGTGTCCCATAATTAATTGCACAATGGATGAACCTAAGAGAACCCTGGGCACATTAGGGTATAACACATTTTTCAGTGCCCACACAGAGATCAATATTTGTTCCTACTGTGAAGAAACAAACCGAACCCATTCTATTCCTCCCTGGCCCCTGCGGCCACTTTCATTTAATCTACACAACAAACTTTGGCAAAGGAAGAAAAACATGAGACACCAAGTGATGTAAACAGGCTTTGAGGTATGTAGAAATTGCTCTGTCAGTGAGCCAAATAAATGATTTTAGTATGAGCTCCTGAATCTACAAGATGTATCATCTTCCATGCATGACAGCATAGCATTAAATGCTAAAATCAGCAGAGAAAGCAAGGAAAGAGGAGAAACTTGAGGGGGAAGCACATATATCCTGAGATGTCACATAAATGAATGTGAAAGAAACTAAAATGTTCACCTTCCTTTTACCAAGACAGAGGAAAAACAAGTGATGCCTGAAAGACTGAGCTGCAAAATAGGAAGTCCTTTGTTTGATTCTTGTTCTAGGCACGCAGAAGGGCCATAGCTCAGTGAGACAGCATGTTCTTTGCACACCAAAGGCCCTGCTTTAAAATCTCATGGATCCCACTTAGATCAGGGAGCAGGTGGTGGGAAAGACCAGTCTGTGCCTGAAGCCCTGGAGAGCCAAGGTAGAGTAGATACTATAGAGCTGGACAGAAAAAAAATCTGACTTCTTATAAGACAGCTTCTGTGTCACCACCCCTAAGCCTCAGCTCCTCCTTTGAAATGGCAAAGGGCAAATTTCTGACAAGGAAATAACAACACATCCGCCATACAGGGTTTTGCAAAGATTTTGGGAACTGAATATGTGAGATGTTTTGGATATTCTTAACATTAATTATTACTTCAAAGAAACAGCCAATCTTTTTTTAGAAGTCTAAATCAAGAGACTGCAACTCTTTACTGCATTCCTAGTCAAGGTGAGATTGTTAGTGAAATATTTTAATGTTCTTTGGCTATCTCTCCCACATGTATATGCAACAGTTGCACCAGACTATATCTGAATGTGACTGTGTGCCTTCCAGTTGACACAGTCTTATGATTATTTTATTACATACACTCCAACTGTTCTGACTTGGCAGAGATAGCTCTGACTAACCCTCTGTCATCTCACTTTTTCAGATGCTTTAAACATTTTCCAGTTTCCCTCTGCTCCTCTCACATTCCCCCTTTCTCCTTACTTCACTGCTACAAAATGAGTTCAAAAGGCAAAAATAGTTTTTACTCAATTAACTCAGTGAGGGGAGGGGAGAAGAGGAGACTTCCCAGTAGGCTCAGGAAAAAGCAAACTGCTGCAGCCTTTCCTAGCTTGTGTGTTATTCCTCATTAATAACTTTTGCCCTCTTGAACACATTCTGATGTTCCTTGGCCAGGTGTCATGGTGTTCATCACTTAAATGCTGGAGGGTATGTTATTATAGAAGATTGATTAAGAGGGCACTTGCCAGAGGATAGCTCTTAGGCTTGGAGAGTATAATTTGCTCAGGGTTGGGTTTCTGTGGCTGAGTGGGGATTCCAACTTTGGTTTCCCAGAGTCCTAGCCAAAGCCGCTACATTACACTGGCTCTGTATTTGATAGCAGGGGGGAGTAAAGGGAGAGATAAAGCAAAAGAAGCTTAAAGCAAGAGCAATTTGCATTTCTTTTCTTTCCCAGAAGAGGGCAGCTTCTATCCGGTACACAGATGAAACTCTGCTTTGTATTTATGACCTAGCAACTACTAAATCATTATGACTGTGGTATAGAATGACATGAGGAATTTGTCTAAACAGGCATGTACTCTATTGAGAATGCAGAAATTTAGTTGGTTTTTCAAAAGTCTCATGTGAATACATACAACCAATCTGTATTGAAAATGAGATTCTCTATTTGCTGTATCTCAAACCCAGGCAAACCCTCAAGCAAAATAAGGCCTGCTCATAAACCGAAGTTCTACTTCTTTTTAATTTCATTTTCTCAGTTAGTCCTTTGTTCTCAACACCTGAACAGCCAAAAGTAAGCTGGGAAACTGTACAAATATAGTAGGGCTTTCACATTAGCATTAACTCCTTGAAAACAACAACAAGGTTTTCGTTTGCACACTCACCTTCACATTGTCCTCTGTCATCCATGATATAACCTGTTTTACATTCACAGTGATAAGATCCAGGCATATTGATACATTGCCCTCCATGACACACATTTGGTTGGTCACACTCATTTAGATCTGTCAATACACAAGAATAGGTCTCTTTAACAAAATGGATGAACCCAGAATGCTAAGACAGAGGCAATTTCTGCACTAGACTGTTACAGCACTATTATTGCACTTTCAACATCTTATGGAATCAACATTCTATGGAATCTTGGGGTTTGCAGTTTAGGGAGGGGCCTCAGGTCCCTCCCTAAACTGCAAGCCCCAAGATTCCATAGGATGTTGAAAGTGGAATAATAGCGCTATAACAGTCTAGTATGGAAATGGCCAGAGTTGTAGGTCAAGCAACTCAATAACCTCACCTCAATGCTTTACCATCTACAAATTATATAATCAGGCCTAAATCACATCCTGCCTCAGAGCCAGTGTCAGCTTCAGGTATTAAAGTGAACATAAGCACAGTATTCTTGAATCCTTTCCATTTGATCACCACTGTCCTTGTTACCATTCATCCTCGTTTATCATTTAGAAAAAGGACAAGACAGAAAACTCAAAATGATGTAGCATAATATGACAAAAATAAAAGATAAGGATGATGAAGGCTTCCCAGGCACTTAGTTGTGTTTCCTTCCTCTCCAATCAAAGTGCAAGGAAGGGTGATCAAAGGGAGTTTTCTTGGGCACAGGCTAGATAGCAGAGCTGTCAGCTCTGAGCAAGGCAGGGGAAGGCTCAAACTAAAGGAAAAAATAACAGCATTCTTCTTTCCCTATAGCAGTATCATGGTGTAAAGGATGATCCTTTTAGTAACTTAATTTATCTTGTAGAGGTGAGCACAAGCAGCAGGTGGGTGCTGCACAAGTATGACTTACCCTGGCACGTTTGTACATTCTGTGAAACAAGAAGGGTATAGCCAGAGAAACAGAGGCAGGAATAAGAGCCTTCATTATTGCTGCAGTGACCTTTCCCATCACATGGGTTTCTCTCACACTCATCAACATCTGAAACAAGAGGGAACAGTCAAGCTCAACTGACAATACTCTGACAATCTCACCCACCCCACCTATAGAAGCAGCAGATAAATTGCGGCCTTCCAGATATTGAACTGAAATGCCTATCACCCCTAACCATTGGCTGAAAGAAAAGTGCAAAAATATCTGGATGGCTACATTTTTGTTACCCCTGATTTAACCTTAAAATTTTCTGACCTAATGTACCACGTAAGTTTGATCTCCAGCTTTTCTGATACAAGGCTTCCTGTTATGCTGTGCCTCTTCTCTAAGCCAACTCAGTAGCCAGTATGCTTCAGCCAAGGCAATAGGCAGATCTGTAAATTTCAGTCAACCGTTTTTGTATCCAGATATGGAAAACACCCATTAACCATGCATCCCAGCAAACTACAGTAGTATAAAGTAAAAACTTCACATCTTCATCATCTTTATTCAGGCTGTAATCTCTATCCTGGGAATTAGTCCAGCTATAAGACCAATGAATGCAACACCTGTTCAAATTGTATGCTCTGTTATCAGCCTAGGTTTTCTAGCTCCCAAGCTCTCTTTCCTCATCTTTTGTATTTTCAAGAACAAGATATCTTTCTTGTGGTTATTTTTCATGTTGGTTATTCAGTATTATATTTGTCCCCTGCTCTTCTCTCTCCACAAGAGAACTCAAGGCATCTGACAATAAAATCAAATGCAGCAAGTACAGTTAAAATGTAAGGAGAAAAACAACTAAAAATATCAATAATGGGGAAAACAGAAGCCAAAAGGATTAAGTCTCTAATAACCTAAACTTAACTGCCAAAGGCCTGCTTTAAAAAAAAAAGTCTTTGTCCATCTGTAGAAGAACTGATAATCATCCTTCTATTTCTCCCAAGAAGGAAAAAAGAAAAACACTGAAATACCAATGCAGTAGGTGTGACTGGGATGTTGTTGATAGCCCAGATAACACAAACAGGCATATCCTCCTGGCAGGCTGACACAGGTGCCTGGACCACAGATGCTGGGTGAAGAGGAGCACATATTTGTTTCTGAGATCAAAGAGAAAAGGTATTATCAGAAGGCAAGCCCAATAGCCACATATGGTTCCTTTTTAAAAAGTACATCGATTGTCCCAGGAGGCTAAGAACCTTTAGTCAGATCCAACTTTTCTTGTTAACTTAATGAATTTACTTCACACAAGATGTGGCACTGGTCACTGACTTAAATAGCTATAAAAAGGATTACTAGCTGTACACCACCTCAAATGTGGAAACAGTTTTCTAGACTACTGGCTTGCTGGAAATGTTACTTTAAAAAAACCTACAGCTCCCAGAATATCCAGTGTATACCACCACTGGCCATGCTGGCTGTGGCATTCTGGCAGTTATAGTCTAAAAACATAGCTTTTCCAACCATTGATCTATGAACAGATTCCTTTTCCACTTGATTCTACTTTGGTCTACACCAAGGAATTGTCAGTGAGACAAGAAAAGTCGGACTAGCAACAGTAAAATCAAGAGCTCAGACACCACACTTCTCAGCAGTCTTTTAACAATCCTCTTGTCATTGCCCAACCAGCTCACAAGCAAGCCAACAGCTATTGAAGTAGTGTTTGCCAGGGATTCTTTCCAAGAAGGTTTTAAGTCAGAGCTCAAGGGCAGGAGGGAGCTCTCCCAGACATTTAGGCATTCCTTAAACAACACAGCTGCCGTTATCTAAGCAGTAAACACATTAGCCATCTTGAGGTCACCCTCTTCAACAGAAAATCCCCATGACTCAACTCTGCAACATGGGCCAAATCAGAAGAGACAATTTTCATGCCTTTTCTCTCCAAGAAGCTGAAATCTTCTGATCTTGCCCCTCTGTTGTCATAAAAGGACCTGTTACTTCCTTTCTGTGTTTACTTGCAAATGCTTGTTTTTATATGTTTGGCAGACTCATTCTCTGAAGAGTGTGCACAGCAAGGACATAAATATTTGATAAAATCACAGTTGTCCAAACTAGTTAGGGAGCCTAGTCACTTACGTCAATGATGCACTGAAAACATACCATGTAAAGCATGGCAAAATTGTTCATTCTCAACTTAAATCAGACATTGCAAAAGCTTGTGAGAGTTACAGTAACAGCTGAATTGGCACCAGAAAGGACTCAAATCTTGTCCTGGGCAAACCTCTTCCCAGTCTCAGCCTTCCAGTCTCTCATAAAGGGATCATAATATAGGGCATATAAAGCAACGACAATATAAGTGAAATGCTTGGAAAACTGAAAAAAACCACTGTGAGCTCAGTATTACGATTATCCTTAAATCTACTGAGAAGGCAGTAGGAAAAGACCACCACATTACAGATAGATGGATTCAGTCAAGGAAGCCATGACCCTAAATTTGCAAGACTTGAGGAGGGTTGTTGATGGGGAGTCTCTCATTCATTGCGTTGCTCTCAGTGAAAGCTGATTTGGTGACAATTAACAACTACAAATGTTTCCACTAAAATAAAAAAAATCAGAAATTGCTAAAATCATTTGTGAAAATGCTTTCAAGTAAGTCTGATCTCTGAACTATGTTTTACCTGCTATATATTTTGAAGGGAATTCTAAGATCCAATCTGTTGGCTAGTTTACCTGTCAATATTGTTGGTATATCTGTGGGAGCAGCATCTTCCCCAAAAGGTCCTGGAAATGGGTGGGCAACAGAATGGGGAGAAATCTCTACCACATCCACTACAGAGGATACAAGAGAAATAGTCACCAACTAGAACCACTGCCAAATAAAGAAGAATCAACTGGATTTTGCAGTCCTACCCACCTAATTCTGTTAATCAGAGATCTGGAAGTTACCTTAAAGGTCACCTAGTCCAATCTGTTGTAGGACCACTATTCACTACTACACACACTCAACTGACAAGACACTTTTTCCACTTACATATGCCACAGAAAAAGAAACATCCATCAAAATGATATTTTGAAATATACAAAGCAACATAGAATTCAGCACATCAAAACTGACAGCATGCAGTGAGAAAATGCTCTGTGATATTTACTTGTTATCAGATACAAATGCACAATATGCTAGTTAATATTCTAGTATTGTATTATTTACAACCATTCACTATTTACAAGCATTCTGTTTTAACAAAAAAGTACTACAGCTAGTGTCATAAACTGTGTCATCATTCTTGCTGTCAGTAAAATTCTTAATCATAAGCCTCATTTGTAGACAATACACCAAGCTATAAAAGATCAAAAATATATCACTGAACATTGTATTATTGTATGTTGTCACTGACTGAGACCCGGATGTTTATATGATGCAGGTTAATGTTAATGTAGCAATCAGCCTTTGCAACAAAAGAAAACATAATATTCTTAAAACTGGATTTTATCATACCCCTTGTAAGTTTACTAAAATAAATAAATAAAGTTCAGAATGCATATCTAAATGTGTCTTTATATAAATAATTGTGTATATATCGTATTTGCCGGTGTATAAGATATACCAGCATATAAGATAGCAATATAGCAATAGCAGTTACATTCTGTACTGCTTATCAGTGCAAAGGACTCCCTAAGCAGTTTACAACGTAGTTAACTAATTGCCCCCAACAAGCTGGGTACTCATTTTACAGACCTACAGAAGGATGGAAGGCTGAGTCAACCTGGAGCCCTGCAGGATCGAACTCACAACATTGTGGCTGCAGGACCAGCATTTAACCACTGTCCCACCAGGGCTCATAAGATGCACCCCATTTATATGCCAGCAAGTACTATTTGCCGGTGTGTAGGACACCACAGTGTATAAGATGCACCCCATTTTCAAACAGTATTTTTGGGAGGAAAAAGTGAGTCTTATATGCCAGCAAATACAGTAACCATTTTCTAGTGATCTTTACCCAGTTTTATACAATACTGTCTAGGAATAAACTTAAAAACATCCTATCCTTGATTAGTTCCCTCTACCAGAGTACTGCTGCGCATGTTTACTTGGGAGCAAGACCCACTGAACTAAATTAAACTTCTGGCTGAACATGCATTAGAATCTGCTTAATTAAAAACAACTGAAAGAAATATTATATGCATTGGTCTATAAAAGCTAATCCTGTCCATTTAATATACAGAATACATCCATTTTCCAAACTGTCTTACAGAAAGTACAGTATGACCTGGTTGCCTTCCACAGAGTAGATGTCATTGTTGTTCTGCTGGGTAACCACCATACAGTAAACTATGGACTCTATTTAGAAGTTGCCCTTGGGGGGAAAATTCTTATCCCCAAGCATCAGAACTATCAGCATGCCCTGAGATCAGCCTCAAACCTCTTTACCTCCTTCATATTCAGCAAATTGCTTTGCAATTTACCTGGGTTGATGTCTGTTTCTTGGATAGCATCATCTGTGTCCTACAAAGAAAACACATAGATACAATAGATACAATACCACTCCCCAAATATCTTATACTGGTATATCAGACCAGTGTGTGTATGTGCATGCACCTTCATGTTGACTCATGGTGACCTCATGAATTTCACAGGGTTTTCTTAAGCAAGGAATACTCAGAGATGGTTTTGCCAGTTCCTTCCTCAGAAATATAGCCTACAGCACCTGGTATTCACTGGCAGTGTCCCATCCAAGCACTAGCCAGGGCTAACCCTGCTTAGCTTCCACAATCAGATGGGATCTGGTGCCTTTAAGGTATTTAGGCCCTTATTAGACTATTATACCAGCAAATGTCACCAGCAGGATTCTGGCCTAGATATGCAACTTCCCTCAGAATCATGTGAGTGTTCCTTTGATCCACTAGATTAAATAAGGTTCCAGGTTCCTCATTTTGCAGATCACAGATTGGAGCATGCTATAGGGCTTCACGTTACTGTCTGCTTTCTTACTTTCCTTGCTAATTTGCATAAATATAGTCTGCCACAATGTCCGAACTTGGCAAACTAAGATTAGGTTTAATTGCTACCAAATCATGATTTTAAGCCATGGTTTAAAGTGGTATTGCAAGCCATGATTTGCAGGTAATCATGGCTGGGGTAATCACTGATTATAGCAAACATTGTTAAACAAAGCAGGAAAGAAAAGATGAATTTTGCATCTAAGAGGAGAGTAAGAAAGGAGTAGTTGATATAAAGTTCCACTTTGTGGAACCAGGAACTTGATTTCTGAATTAAGACACTGTTTTTCCTGCTATTAATCTCCAGCACATTCCAATCAACTACTGATGATCAATAGATCTGTCAGCATCAACATATTGTCAAGAAGTTTTTGAGTATGTTATAGAGGTCCCTATAACACTTGCTATCAACTGTCAAAGAATCCTGGACTCATTAGTCATGGAGTTGCATAAAAGTCTATATGCAATTTAAGTACTTCACACCTGAACTTCCACTTACTCGGCTAAAAAACAATAAGCACTTATGTTGATGCTGACAGAGTTTTCCAAATTAAAGTCAGAAATTAGACTCTTGGTGATTGGGAAATAATCTAGCCACTGACTTTCTTTGGTTTTGTGAAGTTTTAAAAGTTATGTTAACAAAATCCAGAAGAGATTGTGATGTAGTCATAATATTGAAAAGATATATAAGAGATTGTCTAGGGCATTAATTTCAGCAGAGCACACACTTCACCCGACAGTTATTAAATAACTGTGTATCAATAATTTAACTCCTTACATTAATTTTTAATAAAATTAATTTACTCGTTTGAAGCAAAATGGCTTGCTAGTAGGGTTGATAATTTTCAGTGTTCCTAAAACAATTTTAGCAGTTACTAAGGATTTCTTTACAAGTTCTCCCTAAATAATTCATAGTTTTTCAAACATGACACTAAAAATGTCTCTTGGCTGGTCTCTTATCTCTATACCTTAGGAACTGATGTATCATTTCTAAAATATCTGCCCTTTTGCTGAAGACATAGCTGTTTGTGTTAAAAATATCTGAATTTACACAATTATTCTTCATTTCCCTTTGCATTCCAAGAGTATTAATATTCATTGGAAATAATTTATTCTTCAATTACTGTATATACTCATGTATAAATCTGGAAATTTTACTCAAGAAATTGACCCAGAAAACCTGAGTCAACTTATCTGTGTGTCAATGTAAATATTGTACTTTAACTTTTATCAAACAAGGAACCATCCCCTCCTCTGAGTAGAGTGGTGAAAGGTGATTGCTTAGTTCATATTGGGAGAACCTAAAAGAACCACTGACCCTCTCTACCTCAGCATCACTTTTGGCCTTTTTGAATGCCTGGGCAGGAAAATGGTGGTGGCAGCTCTTTGAAACTTTCTTTTGAAACTTTCCCTTAAAGGAGTATTGAAAGAGTAGAGGTGGTTGGTGCTTCTTTTAGGTTCTCCCAGGACAGAATAAGATCTCGCCTTTCCCTACTCTACTCAGGGAAGCAAATGGCTCCTTTTTTGATAAGAGTTAATAATGTATCTTAACTTTTATATATTAAAAAAAGGACCATTTTCTTCCCTGAGTAGAGTGGCAAAAGGCGCTTTTGAATGTCAGGGTGGGAAAATGGCAGTGGCAGTGGCCCTGAGATGGCACTGGGCTTTCGTCTCTCCATGGAATGGCCCTTAATCCATAACTTTTGCCCCAAAACCTGCCCTCGACTTAATACATGAGGTCCACTTATACATAGGTATATACATTACTTTTTAATCTAGATTTTTGTATACAGAAGGCTGAATACAAGCTTGTTCCAAATGTAAAACTGCCAGCAGCAGATATTTTACTCACCTGATCTTCTTCAGAGTCCCCTGTAAAATGACAGATGACAATTAGAAAATTTGCCTTCCTAACATTCTAAGTACTTTTGTAAATGCATGATCACTCAGGTAATTTATTTCAAGTCTCACTCCTGAACTTGAAATTCATCCTGTTTTAATTCGCCCTGGAACCCCTGTTGATCTGCACCAAATTCCCCCAACCTGGTGCTCTTTAGCTGTGTTGAACTGTTAACTCCCATCATCCCTACTATGTTAGTTGGGGATGGGGGAATCATAATGCATCACATGTGGAGCAAACAAGGTAGGGGGGAAGGAGGCTCTATTTCCTTGACCTCAGTATTTTAAGCATTGCTGGGATCATGCATGTGAATTGTTTTAAGTACTTCAATATGCTATACAGATATCAAGCATTGCTATGAACATATCCAAGGTGTGAGCACTTGCTTCCAAGGCCATTAGATAAAGGCATATCTCACTTATATACATCTTGGCTTGCATTCTAGACATATTCATGGAAAGATGAACCTTCCTGAGATTTATTATTAGTCAATAGGGCTCCCTAATGGAAGTCTTATCGGGGTGGATGCCAGACCCTTTTCCACAGTGTCTCCAGAACTATGGATAGCATCTCCACCAGGTGATCACTGACTTGCCTCTTTGTCTCATAAAGAGTAGGTGTATACATTTGTTTTGGTCTTTTCCATGTTTCATTCATGGCAGTGAGACTGGGCTGCCCTGTTTGAATGTTGAGGCAGTGGCAATGTGGACCCATTGCTCCTTTCAACATGTGGACCCCATTCACATGAATAATGTGTCTAGAATTCATATCTTGAGGAATTAAAATGTTCAAGACATTTTCTGAGCTGTACCAGCTCACTTATTAGTTTTATTTTTAGTAATATGTCTGAATTGTAATTTTTAATGACATTACCATTACTTTAATTTTGCACTGAAAGTTTTTTTGGAGACAGAAATAGAAATATTGTATGTCAGGGTGAGGACCTTGCTCTTTTTTGAAGCCCAAGCCCCCAAGGTTACCCTGCCTCACCAACATGAAAAAAAGCACCTTCATCCTTACAGCTGGCTTTTTTTTGGGGGGGGGTCTTTGAAGCCTTCCCTGCATGCATGCGCTGTTTACAAGCAGCTCTGCATCGTTCTTGGAAGCACAGCTCTCCTCTTAAGCAACATACACTGGGAAAGTATCTTGTTTTAAAGGAAATGTGGTGTTCTGGAGGGAGTACGGTTGGTAGAGTGAAAACCAAAGAGGGTTGTATAGAATTCATCTCCCCCTGCCAGCGTGATAACGCGTGGCGGGGGGGGGTGCCTCATGGCTTGCCATGAGAGGAGACCATGCAATCACTGTGCGATAAGGGTTGCACGGTGGGAAGGGGAGGGGGCTGGGTCTACAGGCCCCTTTTAGGGCCACCCCGCCCCTTCCTCAGCCTCTTTGTTTGCTGGCGACCCACCTTCCTACCCTATGGTTTCAGTGTAAGATTGCTGGTCACTTCGGGGCCGGGTAGGAATTTTTCTCCCTCTTGGGAGGGTTTTCGCCTACCCTACACTGCACCAAGGGATTGGGCAATTGGCTTTACAGGGTGGTGTCTCAACTAGGTATTAAATAGGTCTCCACAGCTGGGGGGGGGTCTGAGGGTTTTGGTGACTACTTATGGCACCCTTTGGTGTAGGATAAATGCTGTCCTTGGGGCGGGCCCGGGACTTGCCCCTACTGCGGTGTCACGAGATGGGGGGGTTGTGGTTTGGGGGCTTGCCTTCCAGAAAAGGGCCAGCCAAAGTTTTAACCCAGCCTCATGGGTTGGCTTTGGGGTCCTGTACCTCGTTCAAGGAGGGCTGGGGAAGAGGTCTGGAGGTGACCATTGCCTTAGCCTACCCACGCTGTTGACCCCCCTTCTCAGGTCATAAGTTCAAATTCAAGGTCAAGGTCAAGTTCACTACTAGCTTTATGTTGATTGGGCATACATTAATAAATTGCCCTAGTTCAACCCAAGCCCTGTGTGTGGTCTCTTCATTTTATGGGTTGGGCAGCAAGAGGAAATTTCAGCAGGTGTTGCTTGTTACCTGAATGCAGGACAAGCAACACCTGTTGAAATTCCCTCTTCTACTCAACCATTAAAGGTACAGGCACCTTTTGCAGTTTTCAACCCTAGGAGGGAGGGATGTTCATCCATTAGTAGGCACTAGGGAGGGTAATCCTCAGAAGTTGACTGCCCCTACTAGAAAGTTTAGAAAGAATTAAAACAAAGTTGAGAGTCCAGTGTCTTCACTATGCAAAGGGGTTTGATGAAACAGTTGAAGATAAGGCAGTCTTCATGTTCTTTTTAACCCCAAAATTTTGAGAGAATCCAACCTATTAGCATGTGATATGCTTGGAATAAACCAAAGATTTGAAAAGTTTTAAACTGGAGTTTCCAGAATTCCACAGTCAGTATGGCTACAGTCCTTCTAACCAGGCAATTGTAGGAGCTACAAGTTTTGAGACTCCTGAAGTTGCCCAAACCAGTTGGATCAACACCAACAATATTTCACCTTTTCCTGCAGAGATGTCAGCCTTTGAGAGTGCATCTGTGACGCCACCACTTAAGACCTCCTGCAGCTGCTGCTGTCTTATTGTCCAGTCAGGAACTTTGTCAGTAATTTCTGTCTGCTCCTCTGAGCTGTGTGGTAGCTCATCTGCTTCTGCCTTTCGCATGGACATCCGTATGTCGGAGCTGGAATAAGTGTAGCCATGGCCAGCAGGGCAAATCTCCTTGAAGGCTTCTGAAGGGAAGGTAGAGTGCAAAGTAACCATTTGATGGCAGAGAGGAAGAGAGGCCACAACAAGAAGAAACAGCTGAGGGAAGATACAAACTTTTGGACTACAGGCCCTCAGAAGTACTTTTTTTTTTGGACTCCAGCTACCCGTGCCAGTAAGGGGATTTTGAAAGTTGTAGTCCAAAAAGTAACACTCCCAAGCTCTGAACAAAATCTATAGCAGGAAGGACTCTTGCTTTTCTGTTACACAGAAAAGAGTAAGATATGTTGGGACATGCTTCTTCTCCTTTAATCTACTTAGGTATCCATCATAGCTCCTTAAACTGGGCAGAACATGTTTAGACTACATCTACCTGGTGCCAGAATTTAAGACTGGAAGTTGTCAGAAAAAAGGAAATAAAGATGTTTGCAGGGATGGGTGTGTTATTAGAAAATGCAACCTATCATTAACTGATACTGGAAACTGTACCTCCTCTTTGTTTCAATATAACCACACAGAAACTCTCATTCTTTCTATAGCCATTTATCTCAGTCTCAAAAACAAACATCTGGGCAATAAAGCAAAGGAACCTCGTGTCTGTTAAGGCTGTTAAGCCAAACAAAGAGTCATAGTTCTGCAAGCCCAAGCAACCTTTTAATTCTTTTGACGGTGTAAACATCTCAGGGAGGACTGAAAGCACCACCCCCAAAGTTTCACCTTGCAACTCAAGGCTGACCCTGGAGTACAGCACAGAAAAGTGACCTGCTTCACGTAGCTCCATGTGGGTGAGTGGCATAGGTGGAGGAAATTAATGTCACAATAGTGCAGGGAGACTTTGGAAGTGTTTCAGCCTTGACTTGGGAGGAAAGAGGCTATTGTCATTTGGCCATTACTTCACATAGCAAAATGATTTGGGCTAGCTCTGTAACCACACAATGAATGCAGAGACCCTTTTAGAGTATGTTTCTACACCCTTAAAGTGAAATTCTAAATGAATTCATTATTGGGGTAGTTTTTGCTCTGGTCGACTGCTACTGTAGAAACAATGAACACCTTGTAGCGACTGGGCAGAAGTAGGTGAAAGAGGAGAATCTCCCCCTGGGACAATAAGGAATGTAGTTTCTGTCTTCATGCTGAGAAGTCATCCCTCTCTGTTCTTCTCACAGGGACCTAGGATTCTCAAGCTTCTAGCTGCTCTTATTTAGGCCCTTTCTGCAGCACCCTTCCATCCTGCCATGGGGACAGGAGAAGGACGGGACCATGATGACACTTCTGTACAATGTTGTCGTGGTTCCATCCTTCTCCCATTCCCAGGCAGAGCAATCGCAGGATAAATCATTGATGGATTTCCCCTGTCAATGACCAGTGATTGTACCACCATCCCGCACTTATCTGTCCTGTAGAAGCCCCAGAAGCGTGATGGCTGCACTTTCTGCTCCAGCGCAGCCTGAGAAAGTACCTGGCTGTGCTGTGGAAGGAAGAGGCATGGCCATCATGCTCCCTTCCGCAGGGAGCCATGTGGTGTGGAGGGGAGTGCTCCCATCATGCTGCCCTCCTGGCAGAGCTGCTGCCAGGATCCCCACCAGACAATTTCACAAAAAGATAGAGTGCAGAAAGGGACTTAGTGTCACACATCCACTATGCCTCACGATAAAAAGTGTACACATACCACTGGCCTGGCAATCTTCTGCATATAATCAGAACTGTGACTAGAATTTGGCAGATTTACTTTTTTTGAACTACATCTCCCAGATTCAGGGAGCAAGAATGGCCACTGGTCAAGCCAGCAGGAGCTGGGGTGGGATAGGAAACAGGAGCTCTAAACCCCTAAAGTTAACTTTTCCAGACTCTGCCCTGGACACTCTGGTTTCTGAAACCCAGCTTCTGGTAAAGAATGTGAAGTGTTTTCTGATAAAGGATCAATTGAATTAAAGTAATTACAGAATTAAAATGATCAGACAAAATGGAAAAAAGAGCCCCAAAGACCAAACAGAATTCTTACCAGAGCCTGGCAATGGACACTTTTCACAGTTTTTACCCCAGCCTTTGCCAACACGACTGCAACAGCAAATCTGTTTAGTAATGCGCTGATTGAGTGGCAGGGCACACGCTCCTCCTACTGCCGAGCGATAGCATAGTCCCTGTTCTGTGGAAACTGCTTTGTCCGCTGAAATAAAAGGAGTGAATTAATCTTTTGCACAGCACCATCAACTTTTGAAAACTGAAGAAAAGTTGGGGAAAAAAGAAAGATTTGGAGTGCAATCCTATGTGTGTTTGTTGCTGTTGTGTGCCTTCAACTGGTTTTGAACTTATGCAACTCTAAGGTGAGCCGATCCCAGGGTTTTCTAGGGCTGAGAGTTTATGATGCACCCAAGGTCACCCAATGGGTTTTCATGGTCAAGTGGAGAATTAAACCCTGATCTCCAGGGTCATAGTCCAGCACTCCAGCTACTACAGGCCTGCATAAGATACGGCCTGGGGGCCACATGCAGGCCACAAAAGCATTTCGTGCACCCCGCATCCCAGTGGCCTGCAGCAAGGAGGAGATGAAGAGGAAGAGATCCCCTCCCCACTCCTCTCTCCCACACGCCCCAGGCGCGATGGCTCCTGCAGCAGGGAGGAGGAGAGCAAGTGGGACAAAAGGAGTCTCATTCCCCTTCCCAGCAAAGCCTCCTTTGGTACCCCACGCTCAGAGGTCCATTCTCTCCCCTCTTCCCTCTTCCCTCCCTCTAAAGTGGGCTGGGCGATCCGCTCTTCAGAGAGTGCACGATGGAGGGGTGGCAGGGAATTCTGGGAGCACATGAGTCGGCGGCACCAAAGAGCAGCTGCCACTGCCTCATGGTTTGACCAGCCTTTCTAGGCTGGCTGGGCGAAGTGGCGAGCAAGATCTCAGGTGCCAAGTGTCTCCCCTCAAGGGGGCTCTCTGGCAAGTTAGGGGCTGAGAGGTGTGGTGCTCCTCCACCCTCCCACAGGTTGCGAGTTGGCTAGCTTAAACAGTAGCAAGGCAGCTCTCCCACATCCTGCCCTACATCAGCATCCCTCAGGGCTCCTCTGTCCTTGTGCCTCCTCCTACAAAACTGCTCCCCAATTGTCTCCTTGCAGGAAGCCCAGCTTTATCACTCATCCACCAGTGCTGCAACCGTGGGTCTCATGAGTCTTTAGTTTGTTCTTCCTTGGTAAGAGGGGTGAGGGATTGGTATTATTAAACACTTGCTTAAAATGATGTAGTGCAGGAGTGGGCAAAGTACAGACAGAGAGCTATATCCAGCCCTAAGTGTGGCGCCTGAAGCCCTCTAAAGCCCCTGGACTAATTTTTTTGTTAAAAAAAAGGAGGCAGTTTTTGAGTGTTTTTTTTGGCGGGGGGCTGGAAACTATTCCAAAGCTACCAAAAGCACCTGAAAATTGCTTCCCCTAATTGGCCAATGCCTTCCAAACTTTGTTTATAAATAAATAAACCCGAAAATCAGCCAGAATGGCCGCTGAAGTAACATCGCCTTACTTCAGGCATGCCAAACCACTCCTGTGCAGCTCCCTAAGTGAGTATGGTAGAGAAAAATGCCCCCTATTCCCAACATAGTTCTACCTCTGGTCTAGGAATTCACATGTTGGACTGGGACTCCAGAAAGCCAGAGTTCAAACTTCTACTTAGTCATAGAAACCTACTGGGTGACCATGGGCAAGTCACACTCTCTCAGCCTCAGAGGCAGACACTGGCAAACGCCCTCTGAAGAAATCTTGCCAAGAAAACTCAGTTAGAGTCAGCTTGAAGACATATAATAGCACAACAACAAATATTTCCATCTTTTGTGATCAGGATTGCTCTGATCCCGCTATCCTTTCTGTAGAAAACCTTTCTGTAAGAAAACCTTAAAAATATATTCAAACTTACCAAAGTAATATTTTGTTTCTTAAGTAAAAAGTGTAATAATTGAAATTTCCCTTTTTTATAATACGGTTTATTTTATTTGCAAAATAGTTTAATCATTAATTAATAGTTATAGTATTATATATAATCATTAATTTAATAATTACAGTATAATTAATGATTAAACTATTTTGCAGATAAAAATATTATTATACCATTATTAAAACTTTACTTGGAAGGTAAGCCTCTAAAAACCTAGCTCCAGCCCAAAGAAGTTTAGCCTATTTAATTTTGGCCCTTACCTACTGCCAAGTTGTACAAGTCTGAACTACTACAACCATGCTGGCTCTCAAAGGTAGAAGAGCCTTTTCTCAAATAGCTAAATATAGTATCTTAAATATACAAATGAGTTCATTTACAAGTTCACAGAATTACAGAAATAATGCTGATGAGTATTATTTCTTTTTGCTTAAATTTACCACAAATTGTTTTGAAGCAATTTACCTCAATTGACTATAGCATGGAACAGGCAACTGTTGCCCATTAATTAGCGTTCTTCTAATTTAATCATGTTTTAACTGGCAACTATTTTTAGATATTCATATCTGATATATCAGACAGTTTAATCTTGGTTATTCATGTTTTTTTTTTAAATTGGTTTATGCTCATTTTATCATTATCAGCCACTTTGGGAATTTTTAAGAGAAAATCTGGTCTAAAAGAAACAAACAAATATACAAAGAGACGTTGAAGGCCATACTGATAAGAACAAAGGCACAGCAATCAAAACAAATTGTTCCAATTTAGTAATCAGAACTTATTTTTAGAAAGGAAGAGCAATCTTTCAAACTGGGATATATTTTGCTCATGGTGGGAAGGCTGGCAAGTCTCTCCCAGTTTATGCTGAAGATGTCACTTCTGATGTGGGCATAAATTAAAAGGAAAATGTTTCTTTTTGTTCAACAGTCACCTCCAAAGTGACTCTAATGAATGAAAGAAATGTCCTTGTTTGATCCTCTGGCTCATGCCCACTTCTTCAAACTCCTCATGGCCAAACTGTGGCACAATAATTATAGAAAATTTGCTAGCTACAAAAGAAAAAAATTGTTATTATTTATCATTAATACTTACAAATACAGTGACTGCGGGATGGATCCAGCATAGTGCCTGGCTTACAAGTACAGAGGAAGCTGCCACGGGTATTCACGCATTCTGCATCTTTACACACGCCAAGGATTAGACATTCGTTGATGTCTGTAAGACAAACAAAAAGTATAACATCACCCTATATATCCTGGTACTGCCCCAAAGAGAGGTTGTAGTGGCAAAGGGAAATAGCCCAGGGCAGAGAACGACCACTCTATTGATATGATGGAATCACCAAGCAAAAAAGAAAGTCCAGGCAGGTGCTAATGGATTGAAGTAGAAACTGTAGGTAAACACGGGTAGAAAAAAGTCAGAGAGATAATAAGGCATGGTGGTTTTGTGATTTTAACAAGGCATACCTAATCAGCCTGTGCACAGCTACTTCTTAGAGAAAGAAGAAGAATGGGTCGCTCCCAGGCTTAAATAATTTTGGAAGTTATTTAAATAATTCCAAAAGTCTGTATATCTTGCTCTTGAATAACTTTGAAAATCCATAACTCCTGCCCTGTCCTTTTACCTCCTCTCCCTGTCCGGCTCCCCTCCATGCCCCTTGTTTAATTTTTATAGGCTAAGCCTTCATTACAGAGGCCACATTCTTTATACAGTACATACACTCCAACATTTCACAGATGAAAACTGGGATAGGTGTGACCAAGCAACATGTGAGTGTGGTCAAGATGGCAAACATTACTAATGACACGTTAATCAAGATTAATATTATTAACTAGTGTATTTATCCAGCGTTGCCCGGGGTTTTTATTTTCCTCTTAAGAACTCACCAAACTGTCTTCTCCATTTCCTCTAACTTTGCTCTGTATTTCCCAATGCAATCTATATTTAGAGTTATTTATATACAAAGTTTGGGTTCCTGAGGGAATACAGTGTCCTCCTCCTTGCTGCTAGTCCTCGTGTCCATAGCAACAGGCCTATTTCTGTAACTGTAAATTTCCCCCATATTCCCCAGTCCAATCTGTATTCATAGTTGTTAACATACAGAGGTTGGGTCCCTGTGGGAATACACTGTCCTCCTCCTTGTTGCTTGGCATCATCTCCATAGCAGCCGACCTATTTCAGTACCTGAAACTTTTCCCCATAGTCTCCAATCCAATCTGTGTCGTCTGGTGACATTGATATACTGGCTTTTTTTTTTTTCTTTCTGTTGATTTTGTGCAATGACTTTACGTTTTTCTAGAAGCATTTTTTTTTATTTCAACTTTAAGATTCCTCACATATGGAACTGACACAATCTACTATGTGAGGCAAGAAGACCTTGTAACTATGCCCATTTCTGCACTACACTGTTATAGTACTATTATTCCACTTTCAACATCCTGTGGAATTCTGGGGTTTGTAGTTTACTGAGACCAAAAAGCTCTCTGGATAAGAATTCTTAAATGCCTCTCCTTAAACTACAAATCCCAGGATTCCATAGGATGTTGAAAGTGGAATAATAGCACTATGACAGTGTAGTGTAGAAATGGGCTATGTTGTGTATGACACTTTAATTTTTCTCACATATGCCTTCCAAATGTTTTCTGGTATCCTTATTGATAGTAGGCCTCATCGCCATAGCAACCCTTCCTGAGGCCCAAGAGCTCTCTGGCTGAGAATTCTAAATGCCCCTCCTTGAACTGCCAGCCCCAGGATTCCGTGGAATCTTCACAGCCAGCCAATCATATGAGGTCTTCTCGCCTCGCACAGCCAATCACATGCTGATGTGGTCAAACAGACAAATGTGCAGACAAACATTGACTTTTATATAGTAGATAATAATGTAGGAATGGCTGCAGCAGTTCGCTTTTGCCCGAGTCTACAGGGAAAAAAAGATTCCACCTGCGCCTCTTCTCTCCTCCCACTGAGTTAATTGAATGCAAACTACTTTTGCACATTGAACTCAGTATGCAGCAAACTGAACTAAGCCAAATACAAAGGGGGAAAGTGGGACAGGAACAAAGAAACTGGATCATTTTTAAAGCATTTGAAAAAGTGGAATAACAGAGTATTAATCAGGACTGTGGCCATTTCCGCACTACCCTGTTATAGCGCGATGATTCCACTTTCAACATCCTCTGGAATCCTGGGGTTTGTAGTTTTGGGAGGGGCCGGATGGCCCCTCCTGAAACTGCAAACCTCAGGATTCGAGAGGATGTTGAAAGTGGAAACATCGCGCTATAACAGGCTAGTGAGGAAATGGACTGTCTCTGCCAAACCAAGACAATTGGAGGGTATGACAAGGGTAGGCAATCCAGTGCCTGATAGATATTTCAGACTCCACTTCTCATGAACCCTAGCCAGCACAGTAAATGTTTGCGTGTTGCAGTCCAGAATATCTGAAAGGCACTGGATTGCCTACCTCTCTAATAGGTATGATGAAGACCTAAATCAGCTATATTTTTTACACTTATATTGCAGTTTTAATCCAAGCAGCTCAAGGCAGCATAGATATGTTTTCCCCGTTCCATTTTACCCATACAACAATCTTTGAGGTAGGTTAGAATGAGAAACAGCAGGTAGCCCAGTTCATGGCCGAGTGCTCCCTTTATGGCTAAGTGAACATTTGAACCTGGCTCCTAATCTAAAATTCTGGCCACTACAAGGGGGACAACACTTCTTAGACAGTCACTGAAAGTGTATGCTTTCCTTCCTTGTAGCACCTTTGAGATTTCAGCAGCTAACTCTTTCTGCCTTTGCTATCCCATAGAAATAGCTGCTTCAACAAAGGATTAAGAAAGAATATAGGAAAGAATCTGGTTTTTCTAACAGAGTACCAGGTGGATGCAATCATTTGCCAAAAGACTTTAAATGCTCTCCAAAACTAAAGGAATTTTAAGTGTTCCAAATTAGAGTCTTGGCCAGTTTGATTCCTATCCACAAATCCTAGCCAACATGTTCCATAGGGTTTTTGTGTAACTGCATCTGCTTAGAGTTAAATTTACATCCATTTGCTACTCCCAACAAGAGTAGACCCTTTGAATCAATGGGGTTTAACTAAGTGTTGACTTACCATTAAACAGTTGATTTGCTGGTTCTGCTGTAGGCGGAGCTAGCAATGGAATTTAGGCCAGTGTTAGTAAAACTAATTACAGGCAGATCATGCCACTGGTCTTTCTAGTCTGGTCCCTTTCATTCCACACTGTAGTAAGTATTCAAAGGAAAAAGAGACTTGAAACATCTAATAATCCAACGGGGAAAAAAAGAAAGAGGGAGAGAGTCTCAAGAGGTATAAAATCAGTCTGAAAATATTTGTGTGCCCTTCCTCAAGAGAAAACAATTTCAACCCGCAAAGCTCTCAAAAAATTATTTTTGCCTGGCAACTGATGTCAAGTACATATGTATTCCCCACCTGGTGCTTGGTCTCATGTATAGTATCAGGCCTCTAATTCTCTCTACCATGATCTAGTTGCACCCTACACTACAAGGCACTGAGATCCAATGTGCTGTAGTGTTGGTCCACAGCTTTGGAAGTTCATATTCTAGATTCTATTAAGATATGAAAGTCACTGGATCAGGCAGTCCCTCCCTCTCAACCTACCTCACAGATTATTCTGAGGACAAGGCTGGGAGGAGGTGAGCCATGTATTAGGCCTTAAGCACCAATATGACTGTAACAAAAAGCACTAAAGCAGCATTGCATGTGTTGCCCAACAGAACATATATGCCCTTATTTGTAGACTTCCCTCCAAAGTCCTCCACTGCCCAGGGCCCTGCAGTCATCAGGTTCAACCCTGTGGATTTCCAAACTAGAACTACTTGACAAATATTCTTAAACCATGTGTTAGGGCTGGGGGACGTTTGGGCCTCCAGTTTCCATGAGCCCTTGCCATCTGCCCAATGGCGAGGGATGCTTTTCAACACTGAGAAGGCCCTGGGTCCTCCACCCCTGCCATATGCCAGACCAGGGTCATGTGTCCTGCTGGACCATTAAGGATATTTTCATACAGGATTAAAGATGTTTTTGTGCTCTCAGATGTTTGTGTCAATGTCTGATCGCACAGAAAATAAAATGACAGGAAGAGAAGTATGTATAGTGTTACTGATCATTGTTGCCTGTGTAGGTTACGCAGAATATGCAGGTTGTCCATTGGAAACAAGACAAACTTAAACAGGACACTTAAAACAGCTTTGGCTTTAGTTATTTGATGGTGTGGGAGAAATCTAGCAACATGTTGCAGATTGTTTGATTTAACAGAAGGTTTACTGAATTTTTACGAATTTCTGACGAAGCAGATTGAAATCCTGGAAACTTCACACCTTTAAGTTAACCTGAAATGTTCCACTAGATTCCACTCTTCTCTTTTTCATACTTGCCAGAATGTTTGTCTACTCCTTTACATGAATAGCAATCAGATAATCAGGCATTAACATAAAAGGAGGAGACACTCAAAGGAGATTTGGACCTAGATCCAATTGCTAAATAATAAATCCCACTGATTTCATGCATCTGCACTCATTGAGATTAATAACTAGGTTTAGGTCTTAAGTCTCATGTTGGAAGATGCTCTTTAAACCACTGCTACTGGTGGTCTCTGGACCAGTGCTGGTCTCTGAACCACTGGCAGCCAGTCCCTGGAGAATTTTGTGGAAAGAAAGAAACAAGCCCAGTGAGCACAAATATAATACTGGTCCCTGGCCTACTGGGGGGAAAAATTGTTTGTCCCCCACATCAGGTAACTTGAGAAGCACTGGGATCAATTGCCTAGAAAGGTGGTGGCATTTCTTTCTCTGGACATCTTCAAAAACAGGCTGGAAGTCAACTCTATGACTCTTTGACATTTGGGAAAATGTTCTAGATTGAAAATGGCCATGAGTGATCATTCCTTTACATGAGCAGGTGGGGGCACTGTCTCCACATGATCTAGAAGCAGAAGTACAACTAGAGAAACATCTTCCTGCAATTACAGGAGCAATTTGCATGACAATTACTTGGAAGTATAGATTGTGGAGGAGGGCCAGATTGCAAGGAGTTGTCAAAGAAGAAAGACGATGCTAAATTGCTCTGCACTAACTCACCACATGACCTATGGTGAGTTCCTTCCATTTGCCATTCCATCTGTACAATGGAGACAATGATCCCAGTAGCCTCTGGCCCCCAGAGACTGGGAAGGGTGAGGTCGTATTTGTTAATGATTGTGAAGCTAGCAATAGGGACAGATGCCAGTGAAGAAATATGATCAATGGCACAGCAGGAGGGAAAGGGCAACCATTTCTTCTAACTCCATCATTCAATGGAGTCAACAATACAAAGGGTGAAAAAAATTACCCAACATCCAGCTGTGTCATACAGAATGCTTCCAACACACCAAACAAAAGGGAAGAAGAGCCCCCTTATATTTGTGGCAGCTTTCCATGAAACCTGGTTTTCCAAAAATTTGGGAAGAGTTGTTTCCATGATATAGCCAGAGAGAATAAGGCCCATAAGAAGGTAATCTCAGTTGGACAACAAGATGAAAAGCACAAGATGGATAGGATTCCAATGTTGTGTGTGCTCAAGTTGTTTCTGACTTACGGTGACCTTAAGGTGAACCTATCCCAGCATTTTCTTTGCAAGATTTATTCAGAGAGGGTTTCCCTTTGCCTTCCTCTAAAGCTGAGAAAACGTGCTTGACCAAAGTCACCCAATGGATTTCTATAGCAGAGTGGAGATCAATATTAGTAAAACTTGGCTGAAAAGATAGGTTGGTTTTCTATGGTATTTAAATCCTTGCTGCTTAATACATTTTAAACACTTTTTCATTGTGACTTTTTGACAGTGAATATCTTGCCAACCAAAGTGGGTTAAATTGCATTTGCAGTACTATATAGTATTGTTCTGTGGATTATAAAACAGCTATCACTGCATACTTCGTATTGTATATTCCATACTATTAACTAAGATTATCTCAGTGAAAAGCCCACTTATTTTTTGCTTAACCGTTTGCAATAATGATAGCAAATAAGATTCTTGCAATGAGAGCTGGAGCTCTCAGCTCTTAACAATTTGAATTTAATACTAGAAAGAGGAGGCCTGATATTTGCTTCCCAGTACAGAGGGATGGGATCATAGCTCAGTGGCACAGCACATGCTTTGCATGCCAACAGCTCCATGTTCAATCTTTGGCACTCCAGACTGGGCTAGGAAAGACCTCTATCGAAAACCTGGACTGCCACTGCTAGTTAGTGTGTAGCCAATACTAAAGCTGGATAGACAACTTCCTATGCTTGTGTTAGCAAAAGCACAGAGGAAAAATACTTGGTTAACCATTCATTTATTGGCTCTTGTTCAGCTTGGCAATAGAAGTAGAGCTAAAGACCTTGAAAAATCAGTTTAACCATCCCATACACTCTTACTTTCCCCCACCCTGCTTGGGAGGATCTGAGACATCCTGTGTGGTCTCATTCCAGTGTTCTCTCTGCCAAATGGCTCTGAATACCTAGGGAAGGCCTTCAGATTCAGGTTCTGGACAAGCCATAGTCTGTGAAGTAAACGTTCCAGTATTGCCAGAAAGATCTGAATACAAACATAGTAAAGAGTTCCTAAGAGCAGTAGACTACCTGGAGGGCAAGACTAATTAAAGGCAGTGTTAAGGTTTAGATTTTAAAAAAAATATCCTGCAGTCCCTATTCATATATACATATAAACAGCACATATATTTTGATAGGGGAATGGCATTTTGTTTTCCTCCAGTTCAGATTCATAAAATATGGGTTGCATTTTATCTGGGACCAATGTATTCTTAAACTGTTATTCATTTATTATATTTGCAAGCTCATGTTGCTATCCTTCAAATAGTTCAATTCAGTTTTATATGGTTCCTAATCCATGGAATAGTATATTCTGGAAGTAGTTAGGCTGCAGGTCAGTCCAGTTTACCTTCAGCATCAGAATATTATTGGATAACTAGGAGACCATTTGGGCCACGTAACAATCCACCAGACCCAATTCTTGATCTGAAGTAACTCTAGTGGACTCCTTCCTCTCCAGGTAAATCCTTAGGGTCTTACCTGGTATTATGTGACAGCAGTGTTCTGCTGAGAGCCAGCCATCTGGGAGATGCCATTTAAATATCCCACAACACAATGTTGCTTAAAGGGATTCTGGGAAATTTAAATGGCAACTCATGGGTAACACTGCTGATGCAATGTGGTAACTCAGGATAGTAATTTCATTTTCTGTATAGAAAAGGCCATTATTACACCTCACTCATGTGATAAAGTGAAACAATCTTATTCTGAAAGAAAATTTAAACAATCATAAAGCAAGACAGCTTGTTAGAGACACACTCAAAAGCAAGAGTCCTAGATTGTTTGTGGACATAACACTGTGTAGAATATCATAATTAATCTGGTACTGCATTAGCTAAACTCTCTATTAGGATAGTAGAGAATCCACTCGGCATATGAGTCTGAACTTAAGGAGCTATCCATGATGCAGATCCTATTTTGGGGGATAAGTTACAGCTCCTTTAAATTTCAGGCTAAAATCTGGGGCTGATTCTATGTTCCACTGATATTGAAGCCATCAGCCACCATTTCCCTCTCCTGGTCTTGACATCAAATAAGACAGACTATATCTCAGAACTATGGCAGCAAAGGACTAAAAAGGCTAAGAAATCATCCGATCATCTTTTTGTGTTAACGAAGCAACCACTTCAAAAATTATACCTGGCAAATCTAAAACAAAACAGCAAACAGCAACTCAATAGACTTGCTTCTGACTTTATTGCTCTTGGATTCTGACTGGAGCAGGATTTCCACATTATATCCTATGTAAACTGAGGGAATTTTAGCTCCTTGGCTGCTCCTGCTACTTCCTGTTCAAAAGCAATCCTAGTCTAAGAGTAGCTGCAGGCCTGCCAGTCTTTCTCCATAATGCTTCCCATGCTTCTGGTTGTGTGCCCTACCAGGAATGTTAGGAGCTACCACCTGAATATGTTTTTTAGTTATAGCTGGGCCAATGACAACAACTGTATCTGGGGAAAGCTGTATATTTTTGGCTTCTAAATTCAGACCCAAGCCAAAGGCCTTTCCCAGATTTCAATGAAGGTCACAAAAGCAAATATGTTTCCTCAAATTTATTCCCAGCCTAACTGAGGAGGAAATGGAGGTGGGTGGGGAGGGTGGCACTTGCAAAGGAGAATTAGTAGGCACAGAAAGGTTTCAAACCTCCCTATAATTCCATTCTACAAATGTTCCCACAATCTCATGTTACTTCAACAAAAAGATTTTGGAAACATTTGTTTATTTAAAACATTTTAACCTTGCTCTTCAGCTGAAATGTCTCTCTGACTGACTAGCACTGATATGTAATAAGCCCCTGACCTCAGGCTCACAATCTAAGGAACAAAACACAAATGGAATTGGGATTGGGATTGGGATGGACAAGGAGAATATATCTAATTATAACATAACATAACTAGAGCCATTTTCACACTAAAGTGGAATAATAGCGCTATAACAGTCTAGTGTGAAAATGGCCTAAAAAACATCTAAAATTGCTGCTAACAGGTTCTTTTTCCCTATTGTTTTTCAGGAACTATCTACTCAGTGGGGCCTCTTTCACACTATACAACTATAGTGCTATTATTCCACTTTAACTACCATGATTACATCCTGTGGAATCCTGTGATTTTCAGTTTAGAGAGGAGTACTTAGAATGCACATTCAGAGAGCTCTAACCAAATTACAGACCCTCGGATTCCACAGGATGCAGCCATGGCAGTTAAAGCCAAATCATACCAGTATAATTGTGCAGCTTAAAAGGGCCTTAGAGGCCTGTAGAATTCTTTTACCTGCTCTTGGCTAAATTTGGAGGCCTACAGAGAACTGTCCACAAGAATAAGAGTTATGCCATTGCTAATCATCCCCTGGCCAGTACTGTGAATAAATTCTACAGCAGAGCTTATCAGGCCGAATGCATGCAGCCATGGCTGTTAGGGAAAGGCAAAGGAGGTGTCTGGAATGGTAATGACAGGCAATCAGGGTGTACAAATGGGCTGTCTGAGCCCGAAAGGTTGAGACCCCGGTATTGTGGTAAGTTGCTAATCAGTTCAATATGACAAAAATTCCGCATTTGAAGGAAAGGTGTCAAGAGACCATCCATGAACTTCCAGGTCATGATTTTACATAACACGCTCCAAGCAGAATCTCACAGTTTGTTCTGGGGGGGAATCACAGAAAAAGAAGGCTACATTTGAGCAGATGGAATTGTGAAGGCAAGATAGGTACCTTATGGCAATGCATCTTTTCTGTGATTTTGTAGGAGAACTACATGCCTCCAAGCACTCCGTACATGCCATTCCTCTGGGACTTCTGGCTGTGATCATATTGTTGATTTTCTGAGGTATTTGCCTTCTATGCTCAGTGCATGCCAAAAAAATAAATAAATGGGAAAATGTGTGGATGAACCCCAAATGGGTCCAGACTTATAAATGTTGGACCACATCTCATTTCAGAGCAGATTCAAATACTTGAAACTGTATCACTGTATGGAATCAATATAAAATGTTACAGACCTCCCAATGTACTTAAATCATCAGAGCTTCAAACAACAGCAATGTCTTTTGTTAAGACTGATGGAAACCACAGACAGAACATCCTGGTTGGGGACACTCTCTGACAGTACTCTCTATTGAAGTCTTCCCCTAGCAGCTTACTCAGTTTTGATTTTTAGAAGGCTGGTTAAGCCTTACTTACTGTACTGTACTGTAAGTTACATCTTACTTACTGACTCGTGTTAATCAAACTAACGTATAAGACGTTAAAATAAAATTTTACTTCTTATTGTTGCAGATACCCAGTGCTGTGCAAAGTATAAAGTTCAGCAGTACCTCCTCAAGGTGGTGGCTGAATTTTTTTTTTTCCCATGCTTGGGGCCTGGAAGTCCACTGATGGATGATCTGTTGACACCTTTCCTTTAAGATGGAATTTCTATCATACTTAACTGGTGGCAACCCATTTATTTCAATAGGTCCACATTAATAATGACACACGTTGCATTTAACTCTTGATATACTAGCTTGCATTACCTTATCTTATTTTGTAATAATTTCATTTGTTACAACTTTTTCTCCAGTGATCTCCAGGCTCCACACATGACTTACCTCCTCCCCACAACTCTGTGAGGAAGGTCAGCTGAAAGAAAATATCTGGCCCAAGGTTCACTGTAGACTAGAACCCGGAACACCCAAGTCCCATTCCAATACCATAACCATTAAGATAACTTCTTGTATACTTGCTCTTTAAATTAGTATAGTCACTGCATAATTGCTGTCTGTCCTATTTATTGGTAACTAATTTTATAATACTACTGGTTTGTGGTTGTTCTAAACTGTGGTTTCAGCTGCCCTGAGGCTTTTAAACGCATCCAGCAGGATATATATTGAACAATAGAGTAATAAGAGAGATTTCTTCACACCTGTTCCCTTTCAAACTTTCCTCTCAACGCATCTTACACACACACACGAGTTTGCTGCATTTAAGGTTGCTCTAGGGTACAGAAAATATAATCCTTGATCAAAACACCTACCCCAAAAAACCTAGATCACACCCACCAATTAAATTATTAATCACAACTTCACCAAAGGCAAAGAGGTATATCATTATACACTTCTCAATCTGCTGCTTGGAAGAATCTGTATTTGTTATGGGTCAGGATTTACCCTATCATTGGACTAAAGTAAAGTTTCATTCCTTGGCAACAGACATTGGCAATAATTGAAATGTATATAGATTCATAGGCGTGAAATATAAATTAGAAGATACATTAATGGAATTAGATATTTTGCTAGGAGCAGGTACAAGTTTGAGTTTGTTTAGTTTTACAAATAAAATATACATTAAGTAAGCAATATTTGATTTAATATAAACAGATCCAATTTCCATAGCTGATGAAAGGAGACAAAAAAGAGTTTCATACTTACCTTGGCAGTGGCTCCGATTCAGTCTCTTATATCCCTGTGGGCATTCAACTTGTCCATTTTCAATCACTGGGCGATCTAAGTAGGCATGAAAAACAAGCAAAGACTGTATCAAGTATGCAAAATTCAGCTTCCTCTTTTCTCTTCTTCATTCTCTGGGAAGGCTTCTTTCATTTTTGTCATCACCGACTTGTTGTTGATGCGATGTATCTTCATATCTACTCTGAATTATGGCAACCCTCTGATAGTGTTCTCTTGGCAAGATGTATTCACATGGGGTTTCCCATTGCCTTCCTCTAAGGCTGAAAGATTTGTCACGGTGGGCTGCCATGGCTGCATGGGGATTCAAACCCACATCTCCCAGAGTCCTAGTCCAAATCACACAAACTCTTCACTAATACCTACGTTTTTAATCACCCTCGTCTTCAGTTCTTCTCAGAGTGCCACGACACTTTCTATGGGCACCACAAATCCGCTTAATACTTGTATGTGACTTCTCCCTTTTATGTTACATATTCCCTATGAAAAGTTCTAGAAGTTCATCATTGTCAGTTTAATTATGCAATCGAGGATTCTTCCTCTGCTGCTCCCACCCAAGTACAGTAATACCATAGCATTGTTTTGTAACTTAGAGCCCCACAGATGTTCTTGGACTGCAACTCCCATCAGCCCTGTGCAGCATGCCCAAGAGTGAGGGATCATGGTGTCCAATAAGATCTGGAGGGCCACAAGTTGCCCACCCTTGAGGCTATAGTTTTCTGGCACATGCCCATGCCCTGTCTGGAGACAGATCTTCTCTTTGCAGTTTACCTCACCCTTGTCAAGATCTTTTGAAGTGGCTCTTAGCAAAAATAAACTGTTTCTAGAACTTTGGGGTTTAGTCACAGATTCCAGAGGCCAAACCATTTAAATCCATCAGACAAATATAGCAGCACCACTTTCATATGGGGTAGAAATAATAGGATCCAAATGTGTGCATTAGTCGATAGTAATCCAAAATACCCTTTTAAGGCAGCTATTACTCATGTCCACATCAACGCTGAATTATTTCTGAAGAACAAAGACAGGCATTGCTCTCACCTGAAATTGGTTCTATGGCTGAGATTAAAACGATAGAATTGTTTGTTCCACCATGAATGATTAGCCTTAAATTTGCCCTTGATGAACAACATAAGTTTAGAAAACATCACTTTTGCCCCTTGGATGACCAGAGGAAGCTTGCTCCATGGGTCCTAATATGGATTTCATTGAGCATGTTTCTATTTCTGAATTTAATAATTCAGCAAAACAGGGAGGATTGACATCACTAGTCAAGAGGATATGAGGCAGCTGGCTCCCTTAAATATGTGCTTTGCTCAGAGAGCTATAAAACAATTTTTGAATATGAACTGAATCCTTAATTAAAGCATGGATGGCTAATATTTCAACATTAGTATGTCTCTGCTTTAACAGTTGTACAGATGAGGGAATGTTGGTGGGTGCAGCTTGCCAGGTCTTTGTATTGCAAGGAACGGAAAAGCTGCACACCTGCCAGAAGTCTCTCCTCTGTATAACATTTAAAGGTATAGGCTCTCTAAGGTTAAAAGGCTGGTCATCTCTGGAAGATAGTTTTCAGTAACATGCACACATTTCTGGAGCAAAACACAAGTGTGATCTGCAATAAAGTGTTAAGAGTTTGGAATTCTGTTCTGTTTTCCAGCTCTCCTCTACGATGCTCCTTCTAATTTCCCTCCCAACCCCCTACCATTGAACAAGTCACCTTTGCCCAAAGCCATTTTGCCCATGTTACAAAAAGCCAGCCTGGGGTTCTCAGAAACAAGTCATGCCAAACTAATCTTACCTCTCTGTCTTATTTTTTTTAGGGGGGGAGATATAGGCTTGGTAGATAAGGGGAGTGCTGTGAATGTGATGTATCTTGATTTCAGTATGGCTGTTCACAAGGTCTCTTATAATATTCCCGCAGGCAAGCTGGTGAGATGTGAGCTACAGTGCTACTGTTACGTGGATTAAAAGCTGGTTGACCAGCTGAACTGAGAGATTGCTCAACATGGTTGTTCTTCATCCTGGAGAGAAGTGACTAGTGGGCTGCCTCAGGGGTCTGTCCTCAGCCCGGTATTATTCAATATCTTTACACATTTCTTAGATGATAGAATAACAGGTATGCATATCAAATCTGCAGATGGCATCAAATTAGAGGAATACCAAGTACCCCAGAGGACAGGATCATAATTCAAAAACCTTGACAAATAGGAGAGTGAGACCAATATTAACAAAATGGATTTCAGCAGGGATAAACATAAGGTATTACATCTAGGCAAGAAAAATGAAATGCACAAATACAGAATGGATGACCTAGCCTGAAAACAGTACATATGAATAGTATCTAGGGATCTAAGAGGACCACAAGCTAAACACATGTCAATAGTGTGATGTGGCAGACAAAAAAGCCAATACAATTGTGCATTGCATCTATAGGGGTATCCGGACGGAGGGAAATAGTAGTGCCACTCTATCTTGTTCTGGTCAGACTACACCTGGAATACAATGTCCATTTCTGGGCACCACAGTTCAAGAAAAATATTGACAAGCTGTAATATGGACACAGAAGGGCAACCAAGATGATCAAAGTTCTGGAAATCAAGCCTTATGAGGAACAATTCAGGAAGCTGGATACACTTAGCTTGGAGAAGAGAAGACTGAGAGGTGACCTGATAGCTATCTTTAAATATCTAAGGGGATGCCATATTGAAGATGGAATGAGCTTATTTTCTGCTGCTTCTGAGACTACAATATGAGCCAATGGATTCAAATGACAAGAAAAGAAATTTAACCTAAATATTAGGAAAAACTGATGTTCAGCAGTAGAATAGATTACCTCAGAGGATAGTAGGGTCTCCCCTTTTTGAGGTATTTAAACAGAGGTTGGATGAGCATCTTTCAGGAGTGCTTTATTTATGTATTCCTACATGGCAGGAAGTCGGGCTACATGGTCTTTGCAGACCCCTTCAGCTCTAACATTCTATTTTATTGTGGCTATTGTATATGTTTGGTCCTCACTGAGCTGATTTGGAGGAATTAATTTTATGTACTTTAATTTTATGTACTTCTGCAAATCTTGGGATTCCTCTAAGCCAGATGTAACCTCCTGCTTTTTGCATCTGATGAAATGGATTGGAGTTCATGAAAGCTTAAGTGGGGGGGAGGTAGCCTCCAGGTGCTGTACACCCCTCCTTCCCCAACTCCTTTTTGTTCTCTCTCTTTTATGTAGATGACTTCATTTTAGATATTATCCAAGGTCTCCTCTGAACTTCAAAAATAGAGGAACTTTGTTTTCTTCACCCCATCATACTGAAAACTGGGTAATCAATATTCTTCCCTTTAAACTTCTGCTCTAACATTTGCATCATAAACTAGTGGCATACTGGATACTACCTTAAGTTCCCAGCTTTGCAACAAAAACAAAACACTGGCAGGATACTCTCTTTGTGTTCTCAGATATATATTATTTTCTCTTTGAAATATTCAATTCCAATCTTGTTTTCTACTCAGTAGAAAGGTAGCAAAAAATTGCTACACACTATGAATTAGAATGACGGGGACATTGGCAAGCTCTAAGAGAAATCAACTACCATTAAATGTTTGCCTCAAAAATGGAAATGTGCACTCCAAAGTTAAATTCATGATTTTATCAACACTATGATTTGAATATGAACAGCTGCAGTTCTAATAGTTCATAAGTATTTGTTTGCAACCAGTTTTTTCACTGACAAAATATCCCCAGCCCTAGGCCAAGGAAGGAAGAAACGAAGCCTTACAAATTATCACTGTGAAGGAAAGAAGTATCAACTGACCACTAGTGATACTAGAAGATGTCTTTCCAACATTTCTGCATCCTATGTCTATTTAGCAGTGGTACATTTCCCATTCTAAGCCTCACAAAGGTTGTGTGAGTTTTCTCCTGTGGAAATTACGCAAACCGCATGAGTCCACTACCTCTCACTGGGCACTCTCTGCTTTCTCCCAACACATATACAGGCAGTGCCAATGGGACCCTTACCATGCAGAGAAGTAGCCAGCTCAAGCCATACTCCAGTAACCACTATACATGTATATGCTTCACACTGTCACCACTGTTGCACCACAGAATTTGTTTGAGTGGGCTGTGAGCAGATATCCTGCAGAGCAGTGAGCGAGTGAGGATGTGGCAATGGAGGACAGTGCTGGGTTTGCCTCAAGGCCTGTCTTTGCACCTCCGAAGCTACCCTTGTTGCCCTCACGTACAATAAAAGACAATGCTGACACATCAGTGCTGAAGGAAGATTCAGCTGGCAGTCCATCAGTTTTTGTATGTGCTTGTGAGGGACTGACTTTGCTTTTCACCACAGATATCTTGACTTGCCCTTGGCTCACCCTAAGATCGCATCTATAAAATGTATTTTTGAAATACGCTTCCCCAAAGAATCTGATAAATTGTAACTTGATGAGGGTGCTGAAAATTATTAAACATGCTAGGTCCTCTAACACCCCTAGATCTTTTTCATATGTACTGCTTTCAGGCCAGGTGTTGTCCATTCTATATTTGAAGCTACCTTTCCACTGTGGTGGGACTGCATATTCTTGTAAGGCAAGAGGCTACGCTGACAGCAGCAGTACTGCTGATAGGGTCTCCCATGTCAGACAAAATTCTGCTGAGGAGTCAGACTAAATGTGCCAAACAGCTACTGGGCAACAGAAGCAGTGGGAGACATCACTGGCAGAGGATCTCTCTAAGAGAACAGCAGTGGCACCATGGCTAATGCTTGTTAGCACTGTGTAGAGGCAGGCATGGCAAACCTCCTTTTGAATATCTTTTACCACGAAAACCCTTGAAACAAGAGATAGTGTCAGAAGATGAAACTCCCAGATCAGATGGTACTCAACAGCTACTGGGAACTATGAATACAACTGGACTGAAGGTGAAAGGACATCTAGCTGTTGATGTGATCCAAGGAGAAAGGACAATCTGAAGCTGCACAACACCATATCATGCAGAGAGGGAATGTAAGAAGCATGAGTTGGAGAAACTATATATAGCAAAACAAGAAAAAGAATGTATAAATATTGCAGTACTTGGGGTGAGCAAGCTAAAGTGGACAGGAATAGGACATTTTGAGTCAGATAATTACACAATGTTTCACCCAAGAAACAAAAATCTGAGAAGAAATGGAGCGGCATTAATAGAGAAGATAGATGTAGCAAAAGCAGTCAAAGTATATAATGCAGAGTCTGACCAAATCATATCAATAATATCAAGAAAACCCATCAATATAACCCTTCCCCAAGTTTATGTTCCAACTACAGAGGCAGAAGCAGAAGACAATGAAAGATACTATGCTAGAGTCCAAAAGGAAACTGACCACACACAAAACCAGGATTTCTTATTAATCATAGGCAATTGGAATGCCAAAATAGGAAATAGAGCAGAATCAAAGATTGTAGGAAAAAAGTCTAGGATCAAGAAATGCAGCAGAAGTGTGACTGACTGAATTTTGTGGGACCAACACTTTGTTAATTGTAAATACATTCTTCAAGCAACCCAAGTGGCAACTGCATACACCTAATAGTCAATATAGAATTTAAATAGACTACATAATTGGAAGCAGAAGATGGAGAAGCTCATTCTCTCTACAAAAACAAAACCAGGAACAGATTGTGGCACAGACCATGAACTACTAATAGCAAAAACTAAAGTAAATCTAAAGAAGAACACTAAACCAACCATCATACCAAAATACAAACTGAAGGACACTCCTGTAAAATTTAAAGGTAATATAAAAAAACAGATTTGCACTATTATGCCTAACTGAACAGAAGCCAGAAGAACTCTGGACTGAAGCTAGAGAAACTGTCAGAAAAGAATACAAAAAGACACTATCTGTAGCCAAAAAGAAAAAGAAGCCCCACTGAATGACAGATGAAATTCTTCAAGCAGTTAAGGACAGACAAGCAAAAGGTGACAGAAATAAGCTCAGAATGCAGAATCCAACTATTCAGCAACTTGTGTGCAGGGACAAAGAGAACTACTTTAACAATCAATGCAGAGAAATAGAAGATGACAACAAAAAAGGAAGAACAAGAGATCTCTTTACAAGATCTGAGAAATCAAAGGGACATTTAAATCAAGAGCGAGGGTGCTCTGTGACCAGCAGAGGAACACATTATCTGACCAAGCAGAAATAAAAGGATGATGGAATCAATACACTGAACAACTATATAAAAGAGATGAAAGGATGATAGATTCATTCAAGGGAGAATCATAAGAAGATAAACCTCTGGTTTTAGAAAGTGAAGCTGCACTCAGAGCACTTTGGCAAATTAAATCACCAGGAACAGATGGCATATCAATAGAGCTGCTTCAACCTACAGAGACAGAATCTGGTTCTAACTAAAATCTGTCAACAAACATGTAAAACAAAAGAATGGTCCACAGATTGGAAACACTCAATATACATTCCAATTCCCAAGAAAGGAGACGCCAGGGACTGTAGTTACCACAGAACTATTGCATTAATTTCCCATGCAAGCAAAGTCATGGTCAAAATTCTACAAAAAAGACTTCTATCATAATCTAAAGTTAGATTGGTCCATGCCATCATATTTCCAGTGTCTGTGTTTGGTTGTGAAAGATGGAAAGTGAAGACAGTTGATAGGAAGAAAATCAATTCATTTGAAATGTGGTACTGAAAAAGAGTTCTACAGATACCTTGGCATGCTCAAACAACAAATAAAAGGATCCTAGAGCAAATCAAGCCTGCATTCTCTCTAGAAGCCAAAATGACTAAATTCAGGCTGCCGTACTTTGGCCGTATCACAAGAAGACATGATTCACTTGAAAAAATAATGCTTGGCAAGGTAAAAGGCAGTAATAAAAAAGGAAGCCTGCATTACACATGGATAGACTCATTCAAGAAAACCACAGCCCTGAGTCTATAAGATCTAAGCTGGACTATTGCTCATAGGGTGAGTTGGAGACCTCTATTCATAAAGTCAAAATCGACTTGAGGGCAGTTAACATGAACAAGGTCCTACCTTCCCAGACTACAGTTCTTGAGCGTTCCTTGATAGAGTGAGTGACTACTGAAGCAGTTTAAATCTACAGTACTGGTATGCTTTATGGCCAGAGCTTGCTACTCCAGAGATAGTGCACGATTTTTATGACAAAATCTGTTTATAGCTCCTTAAATCAAATTTCCCAATTCAGTGCCTTTCAGATGTGCTGGACAACAACTGCTACCAACCCGAGCTAGTACGGCTAAAGAAAAACAAGACCTTGTCAATTGTCCTTGCAAAGGACAAGAGTATCAGTAAGGGATTCTCACAAAGCAACTACAAATTTAAGTTTCCTCCATGCTGAGTTTCCAATTTTAATACTTGTGAGGACCTTGATTTCTACTCAGTCAGGCAAACATATCTAGTAATTTCAAAGGACTTCAAAACTCAGGAAGCAGAAATGCTTCCTGCTCTGCCACAAATTTCTGGTGATATCATGAGCAAGTTAGTTAACCTCCCCTGTGCTTGCTGAGTGAGAACATTGCCAGTGCCACTCAGTAAGGGATTTCTACCAGCTTTAAGACTCCTGCATATGATAGTCATGGCAATCTCTACAGCTGTAGGAGTGCTTCTAAAATAATTTCCTCTGTAGTAGTAATGGCACAGCCAAGAAATATTAGAAATGGGCAAAAGGATACTGTGAGGATTAGTGGCATTACCAAAAAAGTCACAATGTTCATCAAGTTTTTGTCACAAATTCCCATCCTCCTTTATGCTTCATAGCTGGCGCAGTGCTAAGAAAAATTGTCAACCTTTGTCCATTTGACTCTGTGGACTCAGGATCTAGACTTTTCATACAGTTTTAAATCCTTGTTAAATATTATTAAAAAGTTGTAAAGTATTTTTATTGTAGGAGTACAGAATCATTATTTGAATTTCTCATAATTTCCCATGGCAAGTGGTTTCAATATTAATTTAAACACTCTGAGTGATGATTGATATTAGGAAAAAGAATACTTTTCCCATGATAAACAGAGTTTTGGCCTCCAGCCTTCTGAATAACACATGTCTCCTTTTTGCTGGTGTCATACTGCAGAGCCTTCATTATATGCAGAAGTGCCATGATTTCCAGGAGTGTGTCACTTGCTGCATACATGTATTCACTTGCTTTCTGCAGTGGAAATAATGGGCACCTGCCACACCTTGAGGATATGCACACATTGATCTAATTCAATAGCAAAAGGAAAAAAAGTGCTAAATCCAGACTTGGCACAGGGATAGGACACTGTACAACCTACTAACATGCATTATGCATGCTTAGCTGGGAGTAAGCCTTACTGAAAAGAGTGAAATCTACCTCCAAGTAAACATGCGTAGATTTGAATTGCTAGATTTAAAAACAAAAAGGCTAGGTATTACAGAATTCATTGCCAATACAGTAATGTTAGCATTGCACAGCAATAATAAAAGGTGGGGTTCTTTTTCTTCTCTATAAATAGTATTATTGTGAGTTGTGGCTTGCCACTGAAGCTGATTAGAGGCAAAAGGCTGTTTCAGGCATCTTGAATGTGGTTCACACCTATTTGCTCAGTAGAGCCTTGCCTCCTGCTTAAGGCCTCAACTTGGAGAGCAGAATTTAGTTTTAAAAACTAACAGTGGGGGATGTTTACCTACACATACTGGGCATGATCCAAACTGGGTCACTGAACATTTACTTATGAGTAAAAATTTCACAACTAGATGCTACACGTTCAGTGTAGGTGGTGCTGGAGGAGGGCGGTACAGATACTATGGCCTACTAAAAAGACAAATAAATGGGCCTGAGAGCAAATCAAGACTGATGGAAGCCAAAATGACTAAACTGAGGCTATCATACTTTGGACACAGTGTGACATGATATGACTCACTAGAAAAGACAATAAGGCTCAGTAAAGTAGAAAGCATTGGAAAAAAGAGAAAAACCACATTATGGATGGATTGACTCAATCAAGGAAGCCACAGCTCCAAGTTTGCAAGTTCGTTGATGACCAGGGCTCTTGGGAAGTCTCTAATCCACAGGGTCACCAAAAGTTAAATCTGGCTTGATGACAAATAAAACAAGTTGGATGCTAAATACCTGCTCAGATTATATACCAGTAGTAAGAAGGGGGTTTGAAAGGTCACTGACTCACTGAAAAAGTTCAGTGGGGAACCTAAGCTGATGATGAGTGGAGTCAAAGCCAAGTGTGGGTCAGTCTGGTAGCATTGTATGGTTTTCCCCCACTCTTTTTGTTGCTTTATCTTTTTTCTGCCTCTTCCACACTCTCATATGCATGTGAACAGAAGAGGGAATCATTCCTAGAGGAAAAATACACAGAAATACAACCAAGGTGTATCTATCATGTCCAGAAACTTAGCTAGCATCAAACCGTTCATAAAACTAGGCCTTTGGGCCACATGCTCCCCACTCCAGCAACAGTCTAACAGTTTAAATCTAATACTCTGCCTTCCACAGCAAACTGGATCAATAAAAAGATCCACGAACATCCCAATATCAGTAGTGCAGTAATTTAAAACATGTTCATACATCAAGCAAAAAGTTGAAATGCCATGTATCACACATCATCCTTTTTATTGGCATGAGAAAATGGGGATTAGGTGAAAGAAAATGATGTCTACCCTTCTTTCTAGAATAAGCAATACAAAGCAATTATTTCACATTCCCTCATGCTAAAGCCTGCCCGGCACATCACTGAGAATGGTGAGCAAAAAAAAGTATTAATGAATAAACAAAATTGCAGCTCTTTATAATAAACAATCTGGTACAAAACTTACTCAGATCCTGCAGAAAAAGCCCTAGCAGTCTACCCTGTTCTTTTTTTTTTAAGTCCACACTGTCAATTTCAAACTACTGTTACATTCAGGTGTTGCCAAAATTGTGTAGTTATGCCACTTGTGACTGCCATTTCTGAATTTTCTGCCCTTTTTTTTTTTTTCCCCTTTTGGTTCCTGGTGGCACGTGATAAGGGAAATGAAAGTGGAAGGAATGACACAGGCTCCTGATTAGGTGCTGGAGTAATAGCCCAGGGCTCATTTATTACCTTTTCCCATTTTTTACAAGGTTCTCACAGTCTTGGCTACACATGGTTTCCTGACTCACCATAGAGAATTTTAAATAGTTGCTTAAAATAGTCCTATGGTTTTTTAAATGGCTGGCAACATGCATAATTAAACCTCTCAAAAACCATTTTTATAGGTGAGCATAAGCAAGCCAATAAATTCCAGAAAAACTTCAGTGCCATGTTTTGAAGTGAACCAATGTGATTTTTGAAGGAAATGCAGGACAGATGCATGTATGAAGACAGGATGGTTAGCACCAATCTTTTCAGTTGTGGTTATTTTGTCATGATTTTGCATTTGTTTTCTTTATTGGTCCACTTCTGGATTGTGTGTCCTGCTTTGTAGTGCTGGATTATGCCACTCCCAAAGAGTGTGTGTATGTCTGTGTCTGTACACACAGACATACATGCCCACATCCTCCAAAAGAGAGAGGGAGAAAGTGCAAAGGTCTTCCTCAGGAGTTAGGTTGCCTTATCTGTTCCATTACATGGGGCTAGAAATGTAGTACTAAGTGAGGTAAACAAGACTGAGGCCATTTCCGCACTAGTCTGTTATAGTGCTGTTATTCCACTTTCAACATCCTATGGAATCCTGGAGTTTGCAAGTTTAGGGAGGGGCCAGCCAGCCTCTCCCTAAACTGCAAATCCCAGAATTTCATAGGATGTTTAAAGTGGAATAATAACAGTATAATAGTCTAGTACAGAAGTGGCCATAATCTGAAAAGATCTGCAGTTCAGGGCTGGATCCAGGTGTGAGGGAGGAGTGGCCTAGTGAGCTCTGATGGGACCTTTTCGATTGCTTTTGGTGGGCTGCAGCAAGAAGCAACATCAAGATCAATGCCAGATGGTTTTGGACTGCCATTTTTATATCATACCATCCCAGAACCATTCTGGAACTTTGTAGGAAATTAAAACGGTGAACCATGGCTTCCTCTGAAGGCTGATATTTTGACTTTCTTTAATGCCATAATTTGTCAATACTGCATCAGGTCACTGTGGGAAATGAAACTGGCAGGGCCCAAACATAGGCACCCAGCACAGAAGGCCCACAGCAGGCATCAATGCAGTGAGAAAGTCCTGCTGAAATTCTAGGACCCTGGCAGAAGCTGCTACACGCTCGTAAATAGGTCTATATCATTCACCATGACACGTCTTCAGACATACTCCAATGAAGCGGCATTTAATTAGCACAGGTTGAATGATGAGGCAATCATCTATCTCAAAGACTAAAGCAGTAGCCAACTCCTATACTTCTACAAACCTAGCACAACACTAGTAGTACCTTCTCACTGTTTTCTCAGTCTCTACTGTACATTCTGATTGAGCAGCTTGGTTCCTATTCTCTTCTGTGTGGTTACTTGCTAAATAATACCTTCTTCCTCTTGTTGGAACCTGTCCTTCACTCCTTTAGGAGGCCTCCGGTTTATCATATAGGCAATTCCCTGTTTTCTGATTGTGATACCTGGCTCAGTTCCATTACCTTGCTGTTAGAAGTGGTTCACAACCTCCCAGAGCAGTTAAGCCCCCCACTCTCAATAAAGATTAACTGTGACTGTTAAGCTGATTTCTAGAATACAACTACTTCAACAAGGTGCAAGTCAGTGTGGAGTTTGCAGCTACTCATAATTCATAGCAGCAATGATTCTCTTCTGGCTTCTGTTAGCCCTCAGGCCTTATGCTTCATATGCAGCTGCCTTCACTAAAGGAAGGCGCTTGGAGCAGTGTAGCAGACATATAGCCTAGAACGATATGCATCAAAGTACAAAGGATGTGGCAAACACTGAGTGTTTTTCAAAACCACTTCTTCTAATTGAGAGTTTGGCACCCTGAGGGTATCTGAGGAGCGGCATGTGCATATACAGCATCTAAAATAACTTGAAAATTGAGTAGGACAGGATCTTCATGCCCATTTCAGGATCTATACAGAAACTGTCATTACCTATCCCTGTCCAAAGCTGTTTTCTTGAAGGTATCACAAAAATCCAATTCACTTTTAATTCACAGTGTCCTGTGTAATCTGCAACTGGATGGATCTCATTCTGGCTGAAAATAGTTTTAACTTCAGAAAGTCCATAGAAGAAAGTTTTCTGGCCCTTCTTCCCTCTTATAGTCCCTGAAAAGCTGGACTGGAAGATTGGGGAGCCTTACAGAACATGTGGAACGGGCACAGGGAACTGCTCAAATATGCCTGGCTTGAATTAATTCTCTTGTCCCATCCCAACAGCTCCCCATAGGTGACTCCAATAAGATCAGAGGGACTCTTGAAGGTTTCAGGTTTCACTTAATGTGGCAGGATGGGTCATGAAATTTTCTTTCTGTGAACTTCCTCAAGCTAATTTAGCTTAGAATCTCAGTGGCCCTTTGAAAATGAATATCTAATAATTATTAGAGATTAATGACAATTTATTATCTGTTATCATGAGGTGTTAGTTTTGGCCAGTTAAAGAATCATCCAAGGCAATCAGACCCAGGAAGGGTGGGATTGAAACAAAGGCTATACAATATGACTGGCCATCAAAAGGAAGAAACAACAGAACAATGAATTTCAGACCATATGTTATCACAGTTATGATAAGCCTGGTGAGAGCACTAGATATCCTTTTGATATAAATTATTTGGCCTTTGCTTGACCTTTCTCTGCCACCCTACTCCACGTGTTTGCAGAGGTCCCCTGGACAAGCACGTCTGGGGCGCGGCCATTAATGGTTGTACATTCCAAAACCTCATTCAGGCAGGCACCTGAAGCCTCTCCGTTGCTTTAGGGAAAAACCTCCCTGCAAACCGGCTTTGCTCTGCTCATATCCACACAAAGCCACATGTCGGAGAGCCAAGCCGCTCCTTTGTGTCAGGCTATTAACGAATTGGCCACGCTATTGTCTTAAGAGCTAAACCCATCATGCAAAGCATGACCTTTTCCAACTCCTTTGTCCTACTCCAAATTTCCTTTGTTCTCACCGAGCATGACATAGCCTGTAGGTAAAATCCACCCTATAAAAAGTCCCTACTTTTGGGACGTCTTCAGACTACTTTGGACTTCCATCCTGCCTTGCTGCCAGTTGTCTAAGGAAACTCCCTTCAGCGAGCCCCGCTAGCTTTCTTCCCCGAACCCCGCTTCTCTCCAGGACTACGAGACCAGGTGTCATATTGCCCTTCCCGAAAAGCTCTCTGTTTCTATTTCTCAGTTAGTTTATGTCTTGTCTTTCATGTTTCTTGTCTTTAATAAAATATTATTTGTTGCTTCAGAAACCTTGTCTAGCCGCTCTCTGACCTGACGCTGTATACATAGGGTTAAAGATCCTTGCTAACGTTACCCTGCCTCTCGTCTAGCCAAGAGAGTGCTCAAGCTAAATTCCCGCAACTTGTGCTTTTATTTGGTAATTTGGGTGCCCCTCCCAGGACCCCCAACATACAGGGTAACACATAGGGCAGCCTCCCCCAACTTGGCCCCTTCCAGATATGCTGGATTACAAATCCTATAACACTACTCAGCTAATCAACATAAACATTAGGAAGAACCTGAAGGTAAAAGCAGTTTGACAGTGGAATGCAATGCATCAGAGTGTGGTGGAGTCTCCTTCTTTGGAGGTTTTCAGACCAGAGGCTGGATGGACAACTGTTGAGAGTGCTTTGATTGTATATTCTTGAGCAGCAGGAGGTTGGACTGGATAGCCCTTTTGGTCTCTTCTAACTCTATGATTTTATGATTTTACGGGTTTGAGATAATGGGATTTGTGGTCCACATATCTGGAGGTCACAAGGGGAGGAGTTACTGAAGGGAACAAGAACAGCTGTTTATTTCAAAACAATGCATCTGTTTTCTGTTTACCTAATTAGAAAATCTTCATGAAAACTTTATGGCAGTTTGGAAGTCAGCATGGTAGACATGATAGATGGTGAATTATCTTCTTTCTATAGATTTATTTCACCCATATATTCTGAAATATTTTCAACAACTTATGGAGACAAGAGCCTCAAATTTAAAGCTCTGTAACAGTGTACTTTCTCTCTTCTCTCCAAGACTCTAATTGTGCCAAACCTCCCAATAAAATGACAAATATTCCCCATACAGTTTAAGAGTCCTAAGCTTGGGATCACCATTTATTTGCGGATATAACAAAGTTCATAGCACTGAACTGACATTGGGGAAACAGGTTACTCCCCAGGCAGTATAGGTGGAGTCTTGCTCTTTGGCCACCTGTGGACTACTAGTACTTACAACAAAGTCTACTGTTTACAAATCTGGCACTAAAGCAAGGCTTAAAGTTTACAACCATTTTAACCCTTTGCCAAGTCTTTAGGCCAGACTGATACCCTTTTTCCTAAGGAAGGATCTCTCTACTGCCAGTTAGTCTAAGCCACATTTCCTCTTTCTGAAGGGAATTATAAACAGACACACACAGAGTGAGAAACCCTAATCCTTCCTGGCTGACTCTATAGACCCAGTCACCAGCTGTGTTTAGTCAGAGCATCTGACCCGTTTTCTGCAACTGAGTTAGATGTTCTTCTTCTTCAAGATCCATAGCTCCAGACCCAAAGGGTCAGGCTCTTTGGAATGGAAAGAATGATAAGGTCAGCTGCAATTCTCCAGCAGATGTAGAGGTTTTATGGCTACAGCCTCTCAAGACCATTGTTACATAATTAGTGATTTCACATACATGAAAGGAAATGTTTCAGTACCAAATGCCAAGCTTGAATGACAGCCTAGACTAGAGCAAGGAAAAGTGACTGCTTTTGGACTATAATTTTCCAGGTTCCCCTTAGCCAGCAATAGCTATGCTGGCTGCAAGATTGTGGAAGTTGTATTCAAAAAAGTAACTTTTTAAAGCTCTGGTTTAGACTATGAGCAGGTAATTTGCACATACATGCCACACACGGCACATACAGCAGGAGCTTGCACAGGACAGTCGTTATGCTTCCCAAGTAGTGCAATACTCCTAACTTTGGTAAACCAGAAGCAACTTTATTCTAAGACAAAAGTGGTACATATGTATGAGAGTGGTTATTAGAGTGGCACCATCTCATCATGTGGATGGAAGAACAGGTTGCTTACCTGTAACTGTGGTTCTTCGAGTGGTCATCTGTGCCATCATACACTAGGAGCTTTAGCGCCTGCGCGGTAGCGTTCGGAAACTTCTAGAGCTTGTTCGCTTGGCGGGAACCCCTCCCCCACGCCGGTACTGCGCATGCTCCTCCCGCCGAGCAACGGTCTCTCCTCAGTTCTGTCGTCCGCCGTAGAACCTACAGGGACCTGAGAAAGAGGGGAGGAAGGGCGGGTGTGTATGATGGCACAGATGACCACTCGAAGAACCACAGTTACAGGTAAGCAACCTGTTCTTCTTCTCGTGGTCTCTGTGCCTTCATACACTAGGAGACTGTGTAGCTTACCGGTCGGACGGCGGGTCAGGTCCTACAGCACGGAAGCCAACACCTCACGTCCAAACCGGGCATCTCTGCGCGACCGGCAGTCGAGCCTGTAGTGGCGCACGAAGGTCGATGGTTGGGACCAGGTCGCCACACGGCAGAGTTCATGCAGGTCAACTCCTCGCAGGAGGGCCGCAGAAGTAGCCACAGCTCTGGTGGAGTGGGCTCGAAGCAGGACTGGCGGAGGCTTCCTCGCGAGCTCGTACGCCAGTTCAATAGTCCTCACCACCCACTTGGAGAAGCGCTGGGTGGACACTTTTAGGCCCCTCCGACGTCGCCCATAGCAAACAAAGAGATGCGGCGTCTGTCGGAAGGAAGCAGTCCTGTCCTTGTAGAAAGCCAATGCCCGACGCACGTCCAGGGAGTGGAGGGACCGCTCCAACGGTGTCGTCGGGTTCGGGAAGAAGGCAGGCAGGATGATATCCTGGTTGAGATGGAAACTGGACACCACCTTTGGCAGGAACGAGATGTCAGGTCTCAGGACCACCTTGTCCCTGTGGAAGACCGTGAAGGGCTCATCGGAACGAAGAGCTGTGATCTCACCCGCTCGCCTCGCTGAGGTCACCGCTACCAGGAAGGCCGTTTTCATTGTCAGGAGCCTGTCATCCGAGGTCGCCATCGGCTCGAAGGGCGGCTTCGTCAGCTGCGAGAGCACCAGCGAGAGGGACCACGGCGGTAGCGGCGGCGATACCGGCGGGTAGAGATGATGAAGTCCTTTCAGGAACCGCTTAACGGTATCGTTCCTGAAGAAGGCCGAGGCAGCAGATCGTGGCGGTTGGTATGCCACGATCGCGGAGAGATACACCTTCAGGGATGGAAACGCCAGGCCCTGTTGCCGGAGGTGCAGGAGGAAGTGCAGGACGGTCGAGAGCCCCGCGGGCGATACCGGCTCACTCCTCTCGTTAGCGAAGGTCAGGAAGCGTCGCCACTTGTATTGATAGTTGCGACGGGTGGATTCCTTCCTGGCCGCGACGAGGACGGTACCGAGCACGGGATCGTCTAGTGCGATATCCTCCAGGCATGGAGGGCCAGGCGTGGCAGGTCCGGATGGAGGACTCGGCCGCCGGAGTGGGAGAGCAGGTCCGGTGTCGGTGGCAACCGGAGCAGGTCGTCTCGCGCGGCTTGTAGCAGGGGTGCGAACCAATGTTGCCTCGGCCAGTACGGGGCTACCAGGATCGCGTCGGCTCGGTCGGCGAGGATCTTCGATATCGTCCGGCCGAGCAGCGGGAACGGCGGGAACGCGTAGAGGAGTTCCCCGGTCCACGGAAACTGGAAAGCGTCCCCGATGGAGGCACGATCGTGGCCCGCTCTGGAACAGAATCGGCGACACTTCGCGTTTTCCCTGGTCGCGAAGAGGTCGATCGATGGTTCGCCCCAGCGGTCCCGAATCAGTCTGAATGCCTCTCCGGAGAGAGACCATTCGTGATGGGATGAGGTGTCCCTGCTGAGGGCGTCTGCCGTGGTGTTCTCCTGCCCGGCCAGGTGAACCGCCACGGGATGCGTGTGCAGGCGAATGCACCATTCCCACAGGCCGAGCGCGATGTCGAGCAGGGTCGTGGAATGAGTCCCACCTTGTCTGTTGATGTAGCAGACGGCGGTGGTGTTGTCCGTCAGAATCAGGACCGTGCGCCCCGCCACGGCATGGCGGAACGCCCGTAGGGCTTTCCAGACGGCAAGCAGCTCCAGCGCGTTGATATGGAGAGCGGTCTCGTCGTCGGTCCATCTGTCGCGGACTCTGAGATCGCCGCAGTGGGCACCCCATCCATACAGGGAGGCGTCGGTCGTTACCGTCACCTTCGGTGTCGGCTGTTGGAAAGGCATCCCCGACATGAGATTGCGTCGCGACTGCCACCATCGGAGGGATGAGCGGACGTCTCCCGGCAGCTGCAGTCGGAGTGTCTGTTCGTCTCGCAGGGGGTCGAATATGCGGACGAACCAGTGTTGAAGAGGTCTTGCTCTCAGCCTGGCGAGATATGTCACAGCGGTCGTCGCAGCCATGTAGCCCAAGAGCTGCTGGACGCTTCTCGCAGATAACGTCGGGGCCGTACGAGCGTGAGCGGCGGCCCGGATCAAAGTTTGTGCTCGAGACTCTGGTAGGTACGCCATGGCGGAGGTCGAGTCGAGCGTCGCCCCGATGAAGTCCAAGATCCTCGCCGGCTCGAGGTGGGACTTCTTCGGATTCACTCGTAGACCAAGGCGGGTCAGGAGTGACAACGTCATGTGGACGTCGTGGTAAAGTCTCTGTTTGCAGGACGCCACCAACAGCCAATCGTCGAGGTAGGGGAAGACGGAAGCGCCCTTCGTCCGCAGGTAGGATACCACCGGGGCCATGCACTTGGTGAAGACCCTTGGGGCAGTCGAGAGTCCGAACGGCAGCACCTTGTACTGGTAACAGGTGTCGTCGACTGCGAAGCGGAGGTACCGTCTGTGCTGCGGGCGAATGGCGATATGGAAGTATGCGTCTCGGAGATCGATGGAGGCGAACCAGTCCCCTCGATGTAGGAAGGGTAGGATCGACGGTATCGTGACCATCTTGAACCTTTTGGGGCGGATGTAGTAGTTCACCCCTCTGAGGTCTAGGATCGGCCGGAGGGTACCGTCGGCTTTCGGTACCGTGAAGTACCTGGAGAAGAAGCCGGTGGTCTTGGCCTCTTGCGGGAGCCGCTCGATCGCCCCTTTCTGGAGGAGGGATTGGATCTCTTCCAGGAGGGCCGGACTCGACGGCGTGGAGTAATAAACGCCGCGAGGAGGAATATCGAGAAACTCGATGGCGTAGCCAAGACGGACGATGGAAAGCACCCAAGAGTCCGTAGTGACATACTGCCACTCCGCTAGGTGTCGAGCGAGAGTCGGTCGGTCTCCGAGCGCTGATGGTAGGCTGAAGAGTGGGTATTGGCGGGTCCTGCCAGGCACGTCAAAACCGAGACTTTGTCTCGGAGGAGGACTTCTTCGACGAAGGCGGGCGCCGCCTAATCGTGCGTCTGGCCGATGAGCCGGAGGACGGTCTCGACTGTCCAGACTGGGCCGAACGCTGGAACGACGAGGTGGAAGATCGTCGCCAGGATGGTCGGAAGGTGGAGGCCCTGCGGGTCTGCGTGGCCGGCTGCAGCCCGATCTTTTTTGCGGTCAGTCTCGCCTTGACGAGATTGTCCAAAGCTTCGTCTGTGGACGAATTAAATAGGCCTTCACCGTCGAAGGGGAGATCTTCAATCCTCCTTCTGGTGTCCTCCTGGATGTCGGCCGGTCGAAGCCAAGCATGGCGGCGGAGGCCGACGGATCCCGCCATGACCCGGGAGGCGATCTCCACTGCGTGCCGGGAGGAGGCCATCTGGTGCCGAGCGATGGAGATAGCCTCATTGAAGATCACGGAGGAGGCTTGGCGGATGTCCTCCGGTACCGCTTCCATCGCTGGTTGCAGGCGATCGAGCACCTTCTTCAGGTATGCCGCGAGGCAAGCCTGAGTGTTGGACAGCCTGATCTGCAAGGAGGCAGCCGAATAGAACCTCCTTGCGTAGGCGTCCAACTTCCTGCCCTCTTTGTCCGGCGGGGTGGTGTGTTGCCTGCCGGAGCCTTTCGTCTGCGCGGACTCGACGACCACAGAGTTCGGTGCAGGGTGATTAAATAGATAACCGGCGTTATCCTTCTGCACCCTGTAGAGGTGTTCTAACCGCTGCGGTATCGGCTGCGCCGAGGCCGGCCTATCCCAGGCGGCCTTCACCAGTCTGGATACCCGGGGCAGGAGAGGCAGCGGGGCCGTGGAAGGTCGCTTCTCCTCGAAAACGGAGAAGGCTGGATCGTCATCCTCCGGCTCCGCATCGGCGATCTTAAGGCCGAGGGTAGTGGCCATGCGGAGCAGCATCGCAGAGAACTGGTGGACGTCCTCTGGAGCAGAATCTGGGATCGGGTCCCCGAATCCCAACGGAGGAGACTCCTGGGAGGCCGCCTCAGACACCTCAGACTCCGCACTCGAGTCGTACGACTCCGAGCTCGGTGAGTCCTCTCGCCGCTCGCTCTCCGGCTCCTTCGTAGTCGCCGCAGGTGTTGCCTTCCTAGGCTTCTCCGCAGCCGGGGCGGTGGTAGCAGCAGCGTCCCGCTTGGGATGGCTGACCACGGACTTCACCCTCTTGGTGGTGACCGGGGTAGTCTGGCAGGCTGACGTCGTCGTAGCCCGCTCAGTCACCACCGACTCCGTAGGGCGCGTCGCCGTTGCCGTGACCCTAGGAGGTGGCGATATCGCCCGATACCGTGGTGAAGGCTCCCTCGCCCTATGATATCGAGGGGAGGGAGAGCGGCTGAAGGAGCGGCGGTCCGACGGAGATCGGCTTCGGCGTCGACGGTACCGAGCCTCGTCCCCTCTAGGCGAGCGCGATTCGCGCTGTCGACGAGGTGACCGGGACCTCCGGAAGGTCTCCCAGCGACTCGGGCCACGATGGTACCGATCCCGGTACGATGGCGAATGGGACCGATAGGAGGCCGGGCGCTCTCTCCACTCAGATTCCCTCGCGTACCTGGCCACGTAGGACGCCGAGGTGTATCTTGAGGCAGACGAGCGAGGTTGTTCCTCTCTTGTCTCCCTCGGAGGCGGCGAGGCCACCGGACGCTCGGAAGAGCGGGACCGGGACCTGAAGGAGGTCGAACGCCGCTCCGGAGAAGCAGAGGGCTCTCTCTGCTGCAGGTCGGCCGACCTGCGACGGCTAAGAGGGCGGTGGCGCTCCTCCACCAGGGTTGGAGGGTCTGCCACAGGCGAGTCCGGGCGCTGTTGGGGAACGTCCTCGATCTCATCCTCCGAGAGGTCGACGGACTCGCCTCGCCCTTTGGAAGGCTGCTGAGTAGGAGGAGGAGTAGGAGGTTGAGCGTCCCCAGCCGGGGAGCGCTTCTTTTCCTTCTTCTTCTTCTTCTTCTCCTTCTCCTTGCCCTTGCCTCCGTCCGGAGCAGGGCGCTTTTTTGCAGGCGTCTCCGTAAGGGGAGCCTCAGCCTTCCTCGCCGTCGAGGATCCTTTAGCTGACTTGGCAGCCGCCGACAGCTTCGGGATCCTCGGTAACGCCGAGATCGGCGTTTTCGCCGGTACCGAGCCCGATACCGACGAGGTGGACGGAACGGCAGCCGCCGATACCGTCGATGGCGTGGTCGTCTTCTTGTCGGCCATCTTGGAAGTGGAGGTCTCGTCTATCGCCCGCAGAGACTGCTCCCAACAAAAAGATTTGAGTCTCGCGGAGCGGTTGCGAAGAGTTTGGGGAGTAAAATCCCTACAAATTTGGCAAGTCCGGATATTGTGGGACTCGCCCAAACAGAAGAGACACTCCTTATGGCCGTCGTTGAGGGCAACCTTGCGGCCGCAGGACACGCACTTCTTAAAGAGCGCGGACATAAGACGAAGAAACGACAAACTCCGAAATCCAAAAAGACGAAAAACCGAAGGGGGAGTCCGAAAGAGAGGTCAAAGACAGTCCGAAAGTCCGTAAAACCGTGAAAAAACAGCAGCCAAGCACGACGTGAGAGGAACAAACTAAAGAACCTTCCGTACGCGGCGGCGGACGAGAAAGAACTGAGGAGAGACCGTTGCTCGGCGGGAGGAGCATGCGCAGTACCGGCGTGGGGGAGGGGTTCCCGCCAAGCGAACAAGCTCTAGAAGTTTCCGAACGCTACCGCGCAGGCGCTAAAGCTCCTAGTGTATGAAGGCACAGAGACCACGAAGAAGAATTTGTGTCACACTTGCCATAAAAAGTTCATCTTCATCTCTTTATGACAGAGTTTCTCTTTTTACAACCAGAGTGCAGCTAATCCACTACTCCAAACATTTGGTTTTAGGATTAATTTTAGTTTGTGTACATGTGGTGGAGCATGTATAGATTACTCATTAGGTGGCGGCCACTACAGAGGAAGATGAATGCAGCATAAACATCAGAGCAAATGCAGAAGAAAGAGGAAGTGGGTCATATATGAAGAATACAGAAACAAAGTCCCTATAATCATTTACATTGATTATTTATGTGTAAGTATAATGAATATTAATACGTGACTCATTTGAAATACAGTGCTGGAGAAGAGTTCTGCAGATATCCTGAACTACTAAAAAGACAAACAAATGGGTCATAGAGCAAATCAAGCCTGAACTCTCCCTAGAAGCCAAGGTGACTAAAATGAGATTGTTGTACTTTGGCAATATCATGAGAAGATGTGACTCACTAGAAAAGACAATAATGCTTGGCAAGGTAGAAGAAAGTAAGAAAAGAGGAAGGCCTCATTACAGATTGATGGGCTCAATCAAAGAAGACACATCCTTGAATCTGTAAGACCTGAGCAGGGCAGTTGATGATAGGATGACTGGGAGATCTCTCATTCATAGGGTCAGCAATAGTTAAAGTCAACTTGAGAGCAGTTAACAAAAGCAGTATTAAGTGATCAATGCTCAGGTTTGGGTTTTTTATTTGTATATTCAGTTATTTTGAAATCCTGCATTCCCACCCTCATGTTACAGTTCAATCTGTATCATAAAGTGTACTGTGGCACTGCAAAGTCACATGACATAAAGAAAGGAGTTTGCACAAAGAATGCAGTATATCTTCTCTGAAAATTGAGATTACATTACTGGAGTACTGGCAGCATCCTAACACCAGAATCAAACTAACCAAGTGCAGCATAACTTTGGTATCAATTCCTTCCATAAGTTTTAATGTTTGTGCCATCATGCAACACTTCATTGGAGAAGCTGCAAAAAAGAAAAAGGCAAAGTACCTGTCCCAGAATATTCTCATTTTAGCTTAAGCATGCGGCAGTGTGTTTATGCCACATATTCAGTTCACTTGCTGTGAGGCACGTGAGACTGCTAAGTCTAGCTCTTCCCTAGGAGGGAGGGGCACTTGGGCAGCTAGTTAGCCATCCAGCTGAACACCTTAGCAAAGACTGCTGAGCCCAAATGAACTGCATTCCTTCTTAATAAGCTGCAGCTTTAAATTCACAGCAGGCCTAAAATCGCTTGGATGCCTGGTGGCTTCAAACAAGGTAATTGTGTGCATGGTTTGGAGAAAAAGGAAGCTTAGAACAGATGCCCATAGGCCATTTCAACAATATGATTCTACAATGGCATATAGAGTTCTGGTCACATAGATTCTCTAGCACCCTCAAAAAGCCTCTAACAGCTTTGGTATCTGAGAAAAGTTTCCATTCAAGAATCTCCAATGAATCTATTTAAGCAATTAAAATTGTTCAGCCACACTTCTATGCACTATAGAATAATTAGTGCAATACTGCCAACTGCACTCTGCTAGCAAAAACTTGTGAGCTAACAGAATGTTGACACAGTAAGTATACATTCAATTGAGACCATTTGCTGGCTTTAGAGTGGCAGAGTTTCTTCCAGATCTTTAGGGACTACTCCAGAAAGAATGATGAGTAACCCACCCCTAAATCATGCTGAAATTCCACTGGATAAAAAGACTTATTTAAGGGTACACTTGATGGAAAGCACTATATAAATTCCATTTCCATGGGCTCAACTCCCTTGTCTACTTAAATTTGCCCAACAGCACACCCTCTCTGGGGCACTATGGAGTTACTTCATTGGAGGGTTCACTAACTATTTTCAGTATTTTATCTGAGTCATCTTTGTTATTACCCTAGGGAGGATGGGCAAGGTTTTGGTTTTCACATTGTTTTCCATTCTAGCACAGAGAATTGCATGGTGCTTCTAACATACATCACTTGGTGTGTCTGAATGCCTCTGGCTTAAATTGGGAGATCTGCCACGTCTTTGCCAACTCCAGCTGACTCAGTGGGAGGTCCACTGAGCGAATGTACTAAATACTACACTCTATACAAGGACCCATTTCAACTTTCCAGAAGACAATACTTTTTCTCTCTCTAGGACAAAAACTAAAACTTTGAGAAATACAAGAGGGTAAACACACTTGTATGCTTCTTCTGCTTCTTAATCCAACTAAAAGACTCAGATGATGAGGCAGGGTAGCCAGAAGGTGAATAAGAAGGGCATAGCATATAGGAATATCCAATTGGGCTGTTAAGTCTGCAACACTTAGTTAGAGATGGCAGGTCAATGGATATTGCATGGGTCAGATTCAGCCTCTAAGACAAGTCTGGCAGCTGTCCTTCCATTTTTAATCAAGGTTAAAATGTAACACTGTGATTTAAAGGAAGAGAAAGGAGTTTTCAAATTATCAGAATGCAACATTCCAAGCTTGCCATGTGGGCTCTTAAGACTGATAGAAAACACCCTCACAATATTCTAACCCTAATGGCAACATCAACTTTATTTTGTTAGTAATGTTTGGCTGTTATCCAGCAAGTCTTAGAAAGGGTAACGATGAATACAAACAGGCTCCTTTGGAAAACTCCAAGCAGGCTAAATATGACCCAGATAGAGTTGGTACAAATGCAGGTGGGCCGCTTGAAGTCTCACTGATTGCAGCCACTGGCTCTTTGATTCCATGAGCCCTTGCTTTCTGATATAATAGTAATCCCTTTCTGAGACCATAAGCTGAATTTCACACACCTGACTTAGGGAGCAGCTCATTAACAGAATGAAATTTGATTTTGACTTGTGGAATGCAAGGCCATTTAGAGCCTTCTTGTGCAATCTATTTGTTGAGGCCTGAAAGCTGTTGTGTCACTCATTGGTTGCCAACAATCAAGTCTTTCTTCAAGATGGAGTGATATTTCCTTCATGTTCTTTTTTTCATTTGCTTGCGAAGTGAAATACAACTGCATCAATGTTACTGGAATAACTGGATTTTTGTATATAATTACTGTATAATCCTTCCACTCCCTGTCTACACATTTTCATTATTATTCCACTGCTAGCCTGCACAATTTTATCATTTCACTGATATGATATGATATGATATATGATATGATATTATGCTTTCTGTTCTTTGTCTGCAAGGACCACCTAACTATAATTTTACAAAGGGGTAGACACCAGCAAACAGTCTCTCCCATACATATGTTATGAAACTTCTGCTGATTTCTGATTTGCTTTCATTCTTTGGAGGTTCCATACTCCAAAGTATTTAGCTAGATTTGTAAAAGATTGAGTGGGTGGACACTGAATAGTAATACAGCTATATCTCTATCTGCAAAGCTTTCTGCCCCTTCATTTGTGGAGTGTGTCATTACTACTACTGAGAGAGAAAGCTGCAGGGAAAGTCTACAGATGCTGAAATGCAGCTGGAGCATGCTTTGACTGATTGTGAGAATAAGCCAGTGTGTGCTTCCACTTTTCTCCTAGGTGATACTTCTCTTGAGCAACTTTATGTGAAAAAGCAGTGCCACTAGGCCAACAGCAGCATGAGAGACTACATCCAACCTGCCATGCACCCATCCCTGCACACAGGGGGTGGTTAGGCCCAAGAGACCTCTGTGTCATTTTGACACTTAACCTAAGGAACCACCAAGACAGATGTTGTCCATATGCCTCACTCATGTTACTTTTGGCCTAGCCAATCATCCATAGAGAAAAGCATGAAGGTTTTCTTAGGGGCTGTGGTTGACACCCCTAAGAAGGATAGGAAAGAGTTATTTTTCCATTGGCTATTTCCCCCCTACACTGTTATAGAGCTATTATTCCACTTCCAACATTCTGTGGAATTCTGGGGTTTGTGTTTTTTTGAGACCAAAGTTCTCTCTAGCTGAGAATTCTAAATGCCCCTCCCTAAACTGCAAACCCCAGGATTCCATAGGATCTTGCAAGTGGAATAATAGCACTATAACAATGTACTGCACAAAGGCCCATTGTTTCTTGCTACACATCCACAATGGAAATAGCAATGTCACAGTGCCAACTTGGTGAAGTTGCAAGCCCAACACTCATATACTAAATTAATGGGATCTGGTCCTTCTCCTCCTTTTAAGGCAGAGTACCCATATTGACGGCAACTATGAGTTCAGTACCATGTCATAGTCATTCTAGCAATCAGCATTTTGTGGTCAGTTTTCTAATATCAAAATTGGCCTGAATCATGGTAATCAAATACCAAGTATTGCCCCTACTCCCTGCATCACTGAAGAGTGGGGGTGGTTTTACGGATGATAGACTTCCCTTCCTTTAATAACAGTGTACATCGCATGAAGTCTGACCTATGATAGAGATTTCACATAATAAAGTTATCAACTGTTGTTCACATGATAAACATAACCATGTGAAATGGTCCTAAGATGAAGAAACTGCTTGCAGTCAAAGAAAACATAGAACACTACTGATTTCTTTTTAAATTAATGCCTTTAGACTTGGGGATGGGTTACTTCCACCCTAAGAACAGTTACACTTTGTCTGCATAGCTGGAGGTAGGCTCATCCAAATAATTATTGTCCAGTGCCTGTCCCACTATTCTTCCAGCTATTTTCAGAATGCAAAAAAACAAAAACAAAAACAAAAAAAATGTGATTTTGGGAAAAACAATGGAGCAGTGGTGTTATCTTCCTGGATTCAGACAGTCTTAACATTACCACTTCTGCAGTATTATTATCTGATAGCAGAACGTATCACTGCACATCAAACGAAAACCTTCACTAGTACTTTCCACATCTTTAATATTTTATCACAATGCTTCTATCACCCTTTTAATTTGCTGTAAAATAGTCTTTCACTGTTTTTAAAAATATTTAAATACTTGCATAATAGCACTTAAATGAAAATATATCTTAATACATGTTTGAAAATTCTACCTTTAGAGAATTTTGGTTTCTGGGTTTATTGGTATATGCTGTCTATGGCAATGCTAGAAAAGAGAGACCTCCAAGAGACCCTATAGTTATCAGTTCTACTTAGATTTTGTAAACTCAGGGCAATGGTTTCCTTGATTGAGGCCATTTCCGCACTAGATTGTTATAGCGCTATTATTCTACTTTCAACATCCTATGGAATCCTGGGGTTTGAACCCCAGGATTCCACAGAATGTTGAAAGGAGAACAAGAGCACTATAACAGTCTAGTGCGGAAATGGCCTGCGTCAATTAAGTCAATTCACCTGAAATGTCCTTTTCCATTTCCTACTGCCTTCTACTTTACCAGGCATTGTCATCTTTTCCATTGGGTCACATTGTCTCATGATATGGCCAGTGATATGGATATGAGTACAAAAGCCAGCGTGTGAATGGATATGAGTACAAAAGCCAGTGAGTACAAAAGTCTGAGTCAGAAATGACTTAAAGGCACACAATAACAACAGGCTCAGGCTCATTAATTGGCTTCTAATGAGAGATCAGAGTTGATTTTCTCTCACTCATTTATCAGTCTTTAGGCAGTCCATGGTATCTATACACTTCCTGCACCATGTTACAGATGGGTTGATTTTTTTCCCTGTCAGCTTTCCCTGACCAGCTTTCATATCCACACATAGTAACTGGAAATACTATGGCATGCATGCAATACACACTTTTACTTTTCTAAAGATAAGAAAATGATCACACCTCGCACCTGAACTAGAAAAGAAACTTTGGTGAAAACTGAAAAGCAAATTTTAAAAAATTAAAAACGTATTTAATTCAGATTTGTCCATTCCTTGTCTGGATAGCTGTTCCCTGTCTAGTACATTTTACAGAACACAGAAGGCTGCACATGGAAAGAAAAAATGTAATTCCCCCAAAGTGAGAAAATGTAACTCTGAATAGAGCTTTCAGTAGATGAACTGGGGAGTGCTAAGTAGCCAAATATCTAAAACGATCTTCTGTCAGTCTCTCTTTTCACTGATGAGGTGGGATGATCTAGTATACACAATGGAATAAATCAATGGAAGTACCATGTTCCTGACAAAATAACCAAACTATCTTCTACAGTTGCTTCAGTCTCTTTAGACAGTGGGAAAAGAAAATGCAGATCTGTATTTCTATGCCCCTGGAATGGACTCTAGATTCAATGCTGCCAATTGTTTGATGTAGTGTTATTTCCAGAGCTTTTGCCAAGCCCTCATCGAAAGCAGACCCATAACTCTATAAGGCTGAGCATGCAAACTCACCAGCCAATCTGCAGTTGCACTTCCTAAAATGATGGCCTTTATTTTCCAGTTTTCTTTCTCCTAATGTCTCTGAGACAGAACAAACATCAACTGCCTTTCAGTTTTACAGAGCTGGTATGCAGGAAGGCTGCAAAGTCAAACCAATTCCTGCTGGCACCTAAACTGATGCTGCAGCCAAGTAAACAATGGTGAGAATACCACATAACATGTCTGAGGGTATTCGCAAAAGGGATCTATGTCAGAGAGGAAACAATATCCCTGAAAGGAGTGGCCATTTCTCATGCCTCTCCTCTTTCTGTTCCAAAAGGATCATCCCCACCACAATTCAGTTTTGTGTTCAATCTCATTACCAGAATGCTAGAAATGCCCCACTTTAGAGAGTACCTACCTGGTTTCAATGGACACGGGATGCATCTGCTGACCCCCCAAAAGGCCCCCACACTCCCACAACAATCCTCATACTTGGCCAGACCAGGCAATGGCTCAGCACACTAGAGAAGAAAGAGAAAAAGCAGTATCAGAATTCCATTGATTCTGTACTTAAGGAGAAAGATTAAACAGTGCCCAGGTCCTTTGTTCCTGTCTTCTTGTACCAAAGCTAGAGCAGCCACGAACCTGCCAGGCAGCTAAGATCTTCAGAAGAAGGCCTCTTGAAAATACCATCATCCACAGAGGCCTGGTTGACAGGCCTGAGGAGAAGAGTTTTCTCCTGTGTTACTCCCAGACTGTGGAATCCAATCTGCTTGCAGTTGCAATCACTTCCCACTCTCCCTTACATTAAGAAGGGTGCAAAAAGGTATCTTTTCAATTTGGCCTTTGATAGATGGTTTTGTTTATCATAAGGATTCAAATTATTCTATTGTTTTTAACCATGATTGGCATCTTGTTGTTAAATTATGATGGCATAAGTTTGACTTACAGCACAACTGGTCATTATTTTAGTCATTGTGGAGGTCAGAATTCACTACCAGCTGTGCAATGACCAACCCTCCTAAAACCCACCTTTTCTCAGTAAGCCAAGGTTTTGCTTGATGATATCATCTCTAGGTTACGCTCCACTGCTCAAACCTAACACAGCAGTACTTCACATATAACACTAAAACATCTAGGTTTCCAAAGAATGAAGAAGCAGGCTTTCATTTTCCTGTCTGTGAGACTATTTATTGTCTTAAAATGCATCTCATGCCTGGAGTAGAAGGATTTGCTGCTTATAATAGTGACTGAATATAAAACAGACAGCTTTGTGTGAGCTTAGTGCTGGTCCACCCCTTTAGACAAACTCACGTCTGTACTTCTCCTTCTGTCCTCATATTTATTTTAATTTTTTTATTTAGTTCATCTTTATCCCACTTTTCCACTACAGATAGTACTGAGTAACTGAGAAGCATCAGCCATGATGCTGCATTGGGAGATACAGCTTCAAGTTGTAGTTACAATAGTTTTCTCATCCAGCTCCCCTTCACCTTTTCTCAGCTGCAACACCCTTAAGCCAGCCATTTCCAGCTTGATAGAGAGCAAGGGAAGCAGCAGGCAATCTCCATCTGTTTCCTATAGTGTAGTGTATTGGTTTGAACGTTGGACTACAACCCTGGAGACCAGAGTTCAAGTTCCCGCTTAGCCATGGAATTATACTGGGTGACCTTGGGTGTATCACACCCAGAAAACCCCATGATAAGTTTGCCTTAGGGTCACCATAAGTTGGAAACTGGAAGGCACACAACAACTACATAATGCACAATGACAGGTATTGACAGGGACCTCTAGGGGTCTTCTAGGGGAATGATGCCATTGCTCTGTCTCTAGCTGTAGGCTATAGATCCAGCCACAGATGGTGTCATTGTTCTGTATCTAGCTAAAGGAAAATAGGGAGACACGTGTCTGCTGCTCCCCCTGCTCTCCACCAACCAGGAAATGGCTGAATTAAGAGGGCTGCAGCTAAGAAAACATGAAGGGGAGCTGGATGAGAGACTATTGTAGCTACAACTTATAGGTATCCCTCTCCATGCAGGATCATAGGTGATGTTTCTTAGTTGCCTTGAGTGCTACCTATAGTGTAAAAGTGAGATAAAAATTAATTAAATAAAAAATAAAATCAATAAATATAAGGAACAGAAAGAAAAGTACAGTCATGAGTTTGTGTAAAAGGGCAGACCAGTACTAAGCCCACACAAAGCTGTCTGCTTTATATTTACTCATTATTATAGGCAGCAAAGTTCTCTACTCTGGGCATGAGATGCATTTTAAGACAGTAAACAGTCTCGCAGACAGGAAAATGAAAGTCTGCCTATGTCTTTGCTCCTTGGAAATCTAGGAGTATTAGTATTAAATGCAAAGTATTACTATGTTAGGTTTGAGTAGTGGAGCGTAACCTAGAGATTATATCACCAAGCAAAGCCTTTGGATAAAACAAATGCCTGCTCCCCAGACTTAAATCTATTAGCTAGCAAGATGGGCACACACTTCCAGACCTTGTGGTGACACTTGTGGCAAAGCATTTTCATTTACTTAATGAGTCTCTCTTTCCCTCCCAACAAGACCCACTGGATTACAGTCTTCCCATTAGAGCCGAGCTGTCGCAGTCCACAGGCCAAATCTGGCATTCATCCACCTTAAAATGGCCATGTGCCCAGTGCTCACATTCCACTAAGTTTGGCTTCAGACTGAAACGGAAGGGGAAAAGGCTTCCTGCCCAGGTTTTTAACCATCACCCAGTCTGCTCAGCTGCAGACTGTGCCCCAGCTGAACAGAGGAGGAAGAGAACAAAGGTGCTCCTTTCCACATATTGCTCAGTTTTCTCTGATGCTACCTACACAACTCAACATAGAATTGTGTAAAAGAGCTAAATATGCCTTTTTTCACTAAATCAGTTAGAGGAAAGCACTTGAGGAAAGGAAAACAACACTGAATCTATGGATCATTTACCCTCATAAACCAGAATGATTAACCTATGGAACATTTACTCTCATAAAGCAGAACTGGACTTTTCCCATCTTCCTATTACAGTCAGACTGTTTCAGCCTAGGTTTTCAGAAAATAACTGCTTGGTTTGGAAAAGCACTTACAGGAAACTGGGATAGACTAATGTCAAACCAAATTGCTCTGCATGGGGACAACTGAAGGGCTTGTCCACCAAACCCAGCAGAAGCCACCAATAACTCTTAAGATAAAAGTTTATAATAATAAGATATCAGAATGGCAAAATCAGAAGATATGGGCAGAAAAATCTGTAAAAATGCACAATGATATTCTTTTAAAAAATACCCAGGTATTTTTGCTACAGTAGATGTAGCAAGAGACAAGAATGAAAGACAAAGGGAGGAAGGAAGGAAGGAAGGAAGGAAGGAAGGAAGGAAGGAAGGAAGGAAGGAAGGAAGGAAGGGTGGCTAGCTAACTAGCTAGCTTGTTTCAAGTAATACGAATTTATTTTCCCTAGAAGCTGCAAAAGAGATTAATACACCATGAAAATCAGGCATTCACTTACAGAGTGAGAAAAGAATTCTTAAGTTTTATCCATTGCCTACTAAAATTGCAGGTTAGCTATAAAAAGGATATCCCCTGGACCCAGATTTCTTGAATATGTATAGCGTGAGAATGACAGACAGACAGACAGTAATAAAGCCTAAAAGAAAAAGTCTCACTACAATGGTCAAGGTAGCAGCTGCAAATTGTATTTAAGGGCCCATGTGCACCACCCTAACTTATGGGGACCAGATGTGCTCTCTGACAAGTGCAAACTGTTTCAAGAGGTTCAGACCACTGTAGTCTACACCGCTAGCTACACTCTTTGCTTGGAAAGGCTTCTGGAGAAGGAAAAAACCTCAGGCTGCGGCATGGACTCCTGTGTCTGCACTGCCACATCACCAAACCCAAAAATGGAAGAGGCTATCAGACAAATGTGTGCTCAGTCTAATAGGCAATGAAACATTGGCCATTTCCACACGGGGTTTTTTAAACGGGGCAGAGCGTCCTCCAGGGAGGACATCTGCACCTGGGACCGGACTAGGTCAGACCTACTGAACGTAGATCTGCAGTCCAGCCTGCTCCTGAATGACCCCAAGTGGTCGTCCAGCGTGCTTTTGAAAGACCGCTAAAAACAGGTCTTTCAAAAACACGGAGCGCACCACTGCAAGCCTGCTCCCTTATGCAGATTCACAGGCTCACATTGGTGCGAGCCTGCGATCTGCCGGGGGTGGGCTTTAGGCTGGCAAGCTTCAGCGGTTGGTCGAGACCCTCAACCAACCGGAAGCCGCCATTTTCTTCTCCGGAGCAGTGCGGAGCAGCGGCCATGGACTGCTCCGGAGAAGCGTGGACCAGACCGGGGAGCCCAAAAGTCCAGTGAGTAGTGTCACGGGGCGATTCCCTCGCCCCGTGTGGAAATGGCCATTATTTGCCAAATCTTTTCTTGACTATTGAGAACAATTCACAGAAGCAGGTAGTGAAATGACATCTTGCTGGATATGATCATGATTTCCTGTCCATTTCACCACACCAGACCAAAGTTTCAAAAATAGATCAGTTGGTGGCATATTAAAATATGACTTTTTTAAAAAAATGCACAGGTTCTCAAATTGCTCACTCTCAACTCAAGAGGTACACATCAAACCACATATCAAAGATCAAAGCACACAGTTCACCATCTCAGAATGATGTGATGAATCTGGTCTAGGTCAGCATAGGAACAGACAAATTAATCAGCTTTACTTTCCCCAATATTTAAATTTTGCAGATATTGGAAAATTCCAGTTTTTAAAAAAGAACAGAAATTAAACTCTCTAAGGACTCAATACACAATTATAGTACTATGATTCCAATTTAACTATGGAATCCTGGGCTGGCAGTATAGGGAAGGACATTTTGAAAGTACAGCCAGAGAGCTCTAGTGCTTCACCAGACTACAAACCCGAAGAGTCTATGGAATGTAGGCATAGCAGTTAAAGCAGAACCACAATGCAATAACTGTATGGTGTCAAAACACTGTAAGGTATAGCTGTACACTTCTTTGCATATACACACAGGTACTGAAACATAGCATCTAAGCACAGCTGTATACCACTTCCTCCTACACAAGCCTGTCAATATATCATGTCTATCAACAGAGGCTCTCTTCTATATTATAGTAGTTTTCTCCAGTCTGGTGTCCTTCATATGTGTTGAACTACACTTCCCATAGTCCTATTCATTGTAGCCTGCCCCATCTCAAAGGCACTTGGTAGGGAAAATATGTTGTAAACCAAGGATGGGAAAAGTGCAGCCCACAGACCATATGCAGCCTCCAGGGCTGGTCTGGTGGCTCCTGGAATCAACAGGATTTTTTAAAAATATATATTTTGGGATAAAAATACCTTGAATATTTTTTGCCCCTAAATTCTCTCCAGGAAGAAAACCTGGAAATGACTTTCATGTGGGAAAAAAAGGTCTCACTTGGGCCTAACATAGCTCAGGAAGGTCCTAAATTATAGGGAAAATGACCCCCACACACACTCCTGTGAAGTCATTTGGAGGCATTCTAGGGCATTTGTTTGCTTATTTATTTATTTACTTACTTACTTACTTATCTTGCAGAGGGGTGCAGCAGGGGTGCAGCTGACCAAGATCTCCTAGGAGGTCAATGTGGTCCCATAGCCTCTGACATTTGCCCACTCCTCTTATAAACCCATACTTATTGCATCAAAGGCCAAGTCTTTTCTGTGGATGATTCTAGGTTCTGGACTTCCTGCTTGCTTGCCTACCTATGAAGATCTCTTAAGCAGTCCTTGAAAACCTTCTGAAAAAGTGTGAACAACTGGGTGTTTTGTTTTTTTTAAAAAGGCTTTTGGTCTTTACAAGATTTGTTAAATCTTGCTAACCATTTTGTCCTTCACCATCAAAAGCAATTTTCATATGAAGTGGTTTTAATGTACAATTGTATATTCCTTTGGGGGAGTAAATCATCCAGATGACTCACCTGGATTTTTTTTTTTATATCAATTGCTGTCATTAAATTGTTTCCACCTGCTTAATATACACTGGTATTTCACAGTTAAGCATTTGCAAATGTTCTATTGTTCACATATTTCATTCTTTATTCTCTTGATCCATAAATTTCAGCTGCATCACAGATTTGTTGATAAAATAGACCAAAACAGAACACTTCTAACCTTTCCATGTTGTGTCTCCAAGTAACATCTTCCCACGAGGCTCTGAGGCCTCTGCTGCCGGTTGCCACCTGTAACAATGTTGTTGCTACTGCCTGTGGCATTATCACTGTACTGGAGGCTTGTGGTAAGTTGAGATGTCAACATACTTTCAACACTGTTCTCTTCTGATTGGTCTGCGTCACTTTTTACTCTGGCCACCTGATGGATTTGCACGGCAGCTTCTGGAGGATGGTTGATGTGTACATTCACAAGGGATGGGTTTATTGATGCTGGAAAAATTGTTTAAATTAATTTACCAGTACAAATGACACTATGCTCCTTGTTCTACAACAGCCTAAAAACCAGCACAAGGAATATGTAAAGCAGATTTGATAAGACTTTCACAATTTGGATATTCATTTTAACCAAAAGACCACACTGGTTCTCAGACCGAATGTTAGTTTAAAAACCAACCATTAATATGAGGCACATAAAACTCAAGTACAGTGGGCTCTCTGTGTATGTGAAGGTTCTGTTTTAGGAACATCTACAAATACTGGAAATCGTGAATGTTCATGTCCCATTATATTCAATGGTGGTGACGAGCATATGGATGCTTGAGTGCATCCACGTGCATGTTGCCACCATTTTAAACATAGGAGGTAACACTTCAAGTGAACTGGAATTTGCACATGCAGAGGTTGCGGGGAAGGAGGGCCCACTAGGAAACAATTGCTGGCTTGGAATGAAGCCTGAAGACAAGAAAGAAAATTATGAGCATGAGAATTTAAACATGCATGTAAAATATTTGCTGGATTTGTATCAGAATAGTTCAGGAAGGTAGTTTAGGCATTGCTACAAAGCATCAATTGCCAATTGTTGATTACAATGATGTAAACCAGTTGAAGCTTGTTTGTGTATTCTAGTACATCAAATGGTTAACTGCTTTATTACCCACTGCTAAAATGTATTCAGGCAAGGGGAGAAGATCAGAGGGGGAAAAACAGAAGTAGGGAAGGTGTTCTTGATGGAAATGCTCAAAGTGTACCTACTTTGTACAAAAAGGTATAAAATCTGTAACTAGCAAGTATGCCTTTGTCTTTTGTGTGCTATGTTGCTTACTTTGCTACAAATAAACACTACACTTTAACTGTGAGTGAAGTTTGTGGAGTGCAAGTTATCCAGGGCATGACAATGTAGCATCTCTAGATCGAAGGCTCCTCACAACAGCAATTAGAAAGTGAGGTACAGCTGTGCCATCTCCCTCTCCCTAGTGGGTTTGCCAAAAAAAAAAAAAGGTGGGACAGAAAGAAACAATGGGAAAACAAGGACAGTTATGAGTGGAGGACATTGCACTGGAAATCTCAGGGCAAAGCCACAATAAAAGTCTCATCTGGAACTTCTCAAGAAAATTAACTTCATTCATCTGTGTCAAGGTTCCATCTAAGCCAGGATTCTTCAGATATTGTCAGACTGCAACACCCATCATTCTTTACCTCTGGCTGTTCAGGCTATTGCTGCAGTGCAAGAGCATCTGAAAGGTCATGTTTCCCATCCCTGTTTGAGGCTATATATAGATTGTGGCATACATGACTCTTATTAAGGGAAAATTTCTAACCTGAAATGTTATCTATGTGAAGATAGCCTAGAAACAATTTCTTTATGATAACAGCAGGCATGCCCAGGGAGTTGGAAGGCTGTACTGCCATCTCTCAACCCACTGGGAGTTGTATCTCAGACTGCTGAAATCAGAAAAACCACAAAAAAGATGTGTCCCATAGGCTTTGTGTTGTCAGCTTCTCCATTATACGCTTTTAACTAATTAGGAGCCATATACGCTACACAGTTATATTGCTATTATTCCAATTTAACTGCCATGGTTCTGTCCTATGGAATCTTAATACTGGCAGTCTAGGGAGGAACATCCAGAATTCTCAGCCAGAGCACTCCAGTGCCTCACCAAACTACAAACCCCAGAATTCCACAGAATGAAACTATGGTATTACAAGTGAAATAATAGCACTATAATTGTGTGGTGTGAATGGAAACACCTTCTAGTATCACAGGCAGAGCACTGAAAGTTACCTTTTAAAAATAATCATTCTGTTATTTGTCACAGCGCTTAAAATTACTCCATTGTTGTTACTTTACACTAATAAAAACAAGTAACATTACTTGCTGTACTGCTCATTATTTTTTCATTATCTTCTGTTACTCTTTGGAGAATATATCTTTACGGCTGACAATGGAATGGCATAAAAAGTATTATTTCTGATGCAAGAATAACACCAGCATTGTTGTCAATTGGGCATGCAAGGGGACGATATTCCACAACCAGGGTACCATGGCAGAGAAGGTCCCCTCCAACATCCTGCCACAATGTATTCCCCTGATTGATGGGAAACGGAGGAGCAGACCTCAAACCTTGGGTAGGAATCTGTAGGGGGAGCCATTCCTTCCAAACATCAAAATGTGGCTTTATAAACACCCTAGTCACCCCAAAAGTTAACTACTCTAGTTGCAAGATACTGTGTTAGTTATAATTCATTACTTCAAAGCTCCAGTTATACACATATATGTAATTTTGTCTTCTTTTGTTTCCTTTCTGTCGTCACCTTTCCATAAAAGAGCATAATTAGAACACAGTGCATTTATCTGCATAACAGCAACAGCAAAAGTCAGCATTCTCAAAGGGTCCTAAGCAGAAGTGAGATACTTTTAGAGCTCTTTCACACTACACATTTATAGCACTATGATTCCACTTTAATTGTCATAGTAACATCCTGTAGGATTGTGGGATTTCTAGCTTGATGAAGCACTACGGCTCTCTGGCTGAGAATTCCAAACAGCCCTCCCTAAACTACAGATCCCAGAATCTGACAGGATGTTGCAATGGCAGTTAAAGTAGAAACATAGTGCTATAACCATGTAGTGTGAAAAGGGCCTCAGACTGGTAGTCCTAGACACTGTTAATGAAAAGAAATTGTAATCTCTTCTCATCCTTAAAGGCTTCTCTCTCTTCAGGGGAAAAAACAGAAGCAGAGGCAGGAAAACATGGCAGGGTCACTAATGGAAGGAGACATTGTCTAGACACCTTCCTCATAAAGTGCTATGAATGAGACAAAGCAACAGCCTAGCAAAAGTCTCGTCTGAAAACTCCTGGCAACCCAGCGTGAACAAGACAAGCTTTGCATGGTGGCTGGTAGGAAGAACAAGATTAGTGCTGCTTACCAAGTTGGTTGGACAGAGGAAGTGTGTACATGGAATGCTTCATAGGGCCACTTGCCAGACTATTTGGCACTTGTTTTCTTTCCGGTTTTAAAGCTGGCAGGTGGCAAAACTTCCCCGTTGAATTAGATGGACACCAGCATTCATCTCTGCCTACACAGCGTCCTCCATTTAGACAGGGAATTTGGCAGAAATCTGTAAAGAACATAAACCTGTCAGACAAATTTGATTGAGAGGAAGGTCTAAGAGTTCACGTTGGTTAACAAATGAGCCAGTGCCTCAGTGGGAACTTATTCACACAGTCCATGTGCTCAACTTAGCGTCTCCCACTCAGTCACAGAAAAAATTTCAAGCTGTCCTAGTTGGGAAGGGTGCCAACGTAACCGAAGTAGACTAGCAAGCTTCACTTTCAAAGAAGACTGAGGAACTTTTCACCTGTGACATTTACATCGACTTCAAGTCATGTTCTTTGTGCTAAAGAAAGAAAGTTGCTAAAATGGGACAGAGGAATTCCAAAAAGCTGTTGAACACGCAGTATTGCCAGTTCAGGTCTGATGTTCCATTTTACCAATATAAGCCAAAGCTCTTTGAAACCTTACACTTTAAAATGCTCTAAAAGATAGTTAAATAAAGATCATATTTATGTGGGTTTTTTAAAAAAAAATATGACCCATCTTCCACAAAATGTCAGAAAGGGTGAAACCTTGGAGCAGTTCCCCCACAAACAGATGTGTTGGACTACAATTCCCATCAGGCCCAGCCAGTGGAGCCAATGGTTGTGTTGCCAGGGGATTATGGAAGTTGCAGTAAATGGATGTAGATGTCACAGGTGAAAAGAACTAAGCCTCCTTTGAAAGTCTAACTTGACAGTGAAGAAAGCCAAAAGGTGATGCTGGAAGAAAGTTCTACAAATGGATTGCTAAAAAGACAAATGAAAGGGTCTTACAAAAAATTAGTCCTGAACTCTCACAAGGTGACCAAACTGAAGCTGTTCTCATTTGGACGTATCATGAGATGATGTGACTCACTGGAATGGATTATAACACCTGATAAGTTGGAAGGCCCTAGAAAAAGAGGAAGACCACACTACAGGGGGATTATTGACCCGATCAAGGCAGCCACCAAGAATCTACTGCCCTGATTTCACAAGACCTGAGCAGAGCAGTTGATGACTGGAGTCCTTAGAGGTTCTTTATTTATAGCGTCACCATAAACTAAAGTTGATATGTTTGATAACAACCACAGCAACAAAGTTTCATACAGTTGGAGGACTCTAGGTTGAGGATGCTCTCATCCTAGCCAGCTCACTGAAATTTCCAGTACAATCACAGCACCAATAAGATACTTCGAGAAGAAAAGAGTGAAATGTAATGTCATCTTTAAATATTTTAAAGGATGTCACATTGGAGATGGAGCAAGTTTGTTTTCTGCTGTTCCAGAGACCTGACATGAGCCAATGGGTTCAGATTACCTTTGGCAGGACTGGCTGGGGTTTTGTTGTTTTACTTGTAAAGCACCATGTACATTGATGGCACTGTATAAATGATGATGATGATGATGATAATGATGATGATGATGATGATGATGGTAGGAACTGTTCAACAGTGGAATAGGCTGTTTTGGATGGTGGTGATTTCTTCTTCATTGGAGTTCTTTACATAGAGATGGATGGCCATCTTTACTTATATATTCTTGCATGGCAGGACTTTTTTTTTTTATTTATTTATTTATTTATTTATTTATTTATTTATTTAATAGCTCACTTTTCTCCCAGCACAGGACTCAAGGTGGCTAAATGGACCAGATGCCCCTTGCAGACCCTTCCAACTCTATGGCCCTTACTTTTTCACGGCGCTGGGATGCAGGACTCGCGCGAGCAGCCTCCAGCAAGAGGCTCTCACGTCCCAGTTCCTTCAGCTCTGCAGCTGCCGCCCACTCGTGCGAGGGCCCCTCCTCTTCCTTTCACAGTGCAGCCTGGGACCTTCCCAGGCTGCACTGGGGCAGGAAGCCCAAGCGCCACAGCTTCAGAGCTCTGTATGCCAGGTAAGTGCACGCGGGGCTCCAGAGCAATGTGTGACCGTGCACCATTTTTGGCTTAAAGCCAAAAATGAAAAAGTGCATGAGCGGTGCCTGCCAGGCCCTGGAACGTCGTGCAAATGTGATTGTGTTGTGTGGATCGCTCCTCACATTTGCGCAATGCTCAAGGGGCCCTTTTGCATGGAAAATGCTGTGTGAAAAGGGCCTATGATTCCATTTCAAATCAGAAGAAAAGGCTCTTGCTACCTTTACAGTTGGGAATACCATAAAATGTTCACTAGCTGTACTTATTTTCATAGAAGCAAAAAAAGAGAAAAACTGGGTGTAGGGAATAAAACCCCAAAGCTGATGTGAAAGAAAGGAAAAGTCAGACCTAAGAAAAAGAGACATTACAATGCTTATTTTGGGACTCTGATGGAGTGCCAGAGATTCTTATGTCCAGAACAAGATATGTGAAGACAAAAAAAGGTAACTGTAATTGACCTCTAATCTCAGACAGGGCAGAAGTGGTGTCAGAGAAAATAGTTTGCCTCAGGCAAGTAGAGCTGTCTAATCTTACAGCAATAGAATCTTCTATAAGGAATTGCCACTCTGATCCCAAACCAAAGAAACAAATATAAACCATGAGAACTGGATCAAGCATCTTGGAAGACTCACATATACGGAAGCCAGATTTGGGGTCAGGATCTTGTCCACCCTGGCTATACAGGGTGGTGGTGTGCCCTTTCTCACAGCTATTGTAGCAGCGGCCATGCTGACAAGTTTGTTTACAGATTGTGGGAGTGAAGACAATCTTTATCTTTCTGATTTTTTCTGTAAGGTTGACACCTGCAAAGAAAAGAAAAGCAACATCACAGAATAAAAATGTAACAAAATCCAAGATCCATAAAACAATGACAGCTTTAGTGAGACAACTAAAAAGCACAAACTACAACATGCAAGCTTTCAAAGCCTCATTGGCTTCTTCATACAGGAGAAGAAAAGTGATGACATTAGAGTCACAGGGCTACATTTTATCTCAGATGTTACTTCTGTTGTCAGTTGAGATGGACTAGAGGGATCTCAGTGCAAGCATGTACCACTCCCCTTCTTGGCCATGTGAGGACTGGGGTCAAAGGGTAGTAAAAAGTAATAAAATATCAAATCTATTAGCAGTATCCAAGTTACTTCCATTGAGACCCAGGCTATCTTTGTTTTGTAGCTTTTTGATTTTGTTGTAAAGTCCTCCCTCCCCATTCGTGGCTTTGATCTTTGCAAATTTGATCATTGCTGGGGTGCCCGCTTGCCTCCTCCCATTCCCTTTCCTTTTGCCTGGACATGCATACCTTCCTTCCACATGCATGAGCAAAAGGCAAGCAAACAGGAGAGGGAGCCCTGCATGCAGAGAAGGCACATATATGCCTCCCTCCCCCATTCCACTGCCTCAAAGATCTACCATTAGATCCCAAGCTACCTTCTACCATGCCTGAGATCTTTCTTTTTTAGGTCAGAATAAAGATGTTCTCTTAAATCCAACCCTCTCCTAGAGCCTTTTTGTTGTTCACTTGGTCTTAAGGACAACCAAGTAGTTGGCTTGGTCTTTAGGACAAGCCAGAAAAAATGCTACAGAGGAAAGCAAACTGGGGTTGGTAGAGGAGGTGGGCTAAATCTGACGCCTAAATCTGAAGTTGGGGCCTGCTGCAATTTTGAAAAGGAGATCAGAAATCCAAAGGCCTTCCACTGTACATAGATCAGGGTGCTTTTAAAACTAGAATGATTCGGGTCAAGCACAGAGTGGGGTGCACGTTTCAAGGCAAATTTCAGGCTCAGGCCCAGAGCAGGGCATAGTAAAGAGCAAGTCTCCATGCACTCATGAGCAGGATCTTAGTCCAGATGAGATCCCCTGTGCTTACTTTTGAAGAAGAAAAGAGCACTGACATATCTGAATGCTCCCGTTAAAGACAGTTTGGGTTTTAGTCTCCTGTGTCCTCTATTCCTGTCAAAAAGTTGAAATTCCTCCTTTCCCTTTGGACACAGCTCTTATTTCTTTTTACTACCTGATCCCTTGGTTTAAGTAACAGTTCTTTGTATTTCCATCACATAAATTCCTCAACATAGTATATAGTACATTAAAAATAAAGTTTATTTAAGTATTATCATAATCTCACAGAATTACCCTTATATGATAGAAAAGGCAAACAGTATGTTATGTGGACCATGCAACAAATCAACAGAATACATCTTAAGGAGATAATAAAATAACAACAAGAAAGGAAAGGGAGTAAGCAAAGTATACATGAGGGCAGTGCTGTATTTAAAGATAACAAATTCTTTCTATTATTTATTTATGTCTCTGTGTTCATTCCCTTTTGGGAGGGGGAGCAAAGAGGGGAAACTAGGAAAGCTACCCAGAAGAGTCAAAGATAGTAATATGTTTATTTCATGAAGTGCCCCATAGTAATATTGTGAAGTAACCCATTGTAATCACACCTTCCCTATCTCAGTAGGGGATATGGTGGTATTCCAGTGTAATTCTCTGCTCCCTCAGCTGAGGAAAAAAAGACAACCAAAGTTAGAGAGCTGAGTCAGCCAGCTGAGATGAGAGGAGAAGAATATTGAAAAGGGAACAATTATGTGACTGGAGGTGTCCTGGTTGAGAGAAGTGCGGTTGACACAGTATGAGGAAGATATGGAGTGATGTCAGGATCGCAGAGAAAGATCAGTTTGTTCACTAACGAAAGGAAAAAGATTCAGTAACAGGCTAATTGTGTAGGTAGATGATGAAGCTGGTGGAATTAGCCTCTGCACTGGGACTTAATTTGTGCCAGAGCTAATAAATACTAGAGCTGAAACATGGAATATGAAATGAAGAAATGTCCCTTCAAGCATGTGTAGAGTGCCCCTCTTAGTTCTGGCAGCCTAACACAATACTGGGAAATGTGCTGTTCTCCAGATGTTGTTGGACTTCAGATTGCTTCATGCCTCACTATTGGCTATGCTGGCGAAGCCATTAGAACTTGAGACTAACAACATCTGGAAGGCTGCATGATTCCTACCCCTGGCCTCACGATTCCTACCCCTTATTAAGAGGCAAAATGTCTAGGAAGCAAGGACAAAGGAGCAAGACTTCCATACAAATTTGACTGAGGCATATGTCCTAAAATTGACTGAGTCATATGTCCAACTGCATCCATCTTCCAGCAGAACCACCATTGCTGATGGTATGTGCTCCCATAATAGAGCTGGGAAACCTCATGAAGCAGACTAACAGGTGAAGGATTAAGGAGAAGAGGTCTCATCAAATGAACTCTATTCACTTAGCATTCACTGTCTATGAAAAACAATTATCTCTGCACCAAATTAAAATGTGTGTCTCCATCTAGGTGGAAACATAAATGGAAGAAAATGATGGCATGTTTTTTCAAGACAGCAAAGTTTAGCTAAGACAAACAAGAAGACAACAGGATAATATGTTCCCTAGCCTAAAATAGCTGGCTAAATTCTCTGTTGGTGTCTTTGCCTCATGCATCTGAAGAGTCCTCCCATACAAATGAATAAGCTTCTTTATTTCAGAACTGTAGTATCCATGGCTATGAAATCTCAAAGTGTCTATGACCTACTTAAGAAGTCCCCTCCAGAGACTAACCACTTCAGAAAGCCAAAACCTTTCTTTTTCAGAGAAATCTAAGTCATCCTTCAGACCTTACCCCAGAGAGGTGAAGTAGGCTCTGGATATGCTGCACGTGGCCCAGAATTGCTCTGATCAAATCCATTTCCATTTGGCAACACATTTGATGTTAACTGGTCATTATTTGCAGCTGGATAGCGTCGAACTGTGCGGGAGGGCCCAGTGTGCTGCTGAGAGGTAACAACGGAGCCACTTCTGCTCTGAGTCCTGTGGAGAGGAAAGCTGAGCTAACCTTTAGTTTGACACACCAAAATGTTCAAGCACAGTTACATAGCCACCAGAATTAGAGATACTGTACGTACCTACACCATCTAAATGAAGCAAGAGCTGCTGCCACCCCTAAAGTCCTATGAGGGAGGAGTCTACACATGCCCAGGAGGGCTGCATTGTGAGGGCTTCTATCTGCCCCACCACCATAGCCAGCAAGTGTGAGGGCTTCCACTTATCCACACCTCTGCCACCAATGTGAGAATCTCCTCCTGACCCACCGTTATAGTATCAAATGTGGGAACCTTCTAGAAGCCCTTGTGGCCTTATTCATCTAACCTTCCCACTGTACACTGCCACCCTTGAATAAATGCTGCCACCACAGACACTGCGTGTTTGAACTCCATTATTGAACTCCAATATCCATTATGTAGCATTCTCAGAGGCACAAATGTATACAAGAAAGATTTATTAAACAGAAGTTGAATATAACATGAAAGATTACTTATTTAATACATCCAAAACCTGACTGACACTAACTCTAACTCACTCTCATATTTCTAACACCAACACTCATCTCTCTCAAATGTACACACACATCCTAATTGACCTGACTAATCTCTATCTCTTCCCCTGACTAATTTTACTGCTACCTCTAACTTCTATTCCTAATTCTTATGACTCCTAATCCTAAACTTTACAGACCCAACTCATCTTCTTAAAAATCTGCTCATTCAGCCAATCATCAGTCACTACAAACATTCCATACCCTCACCTTCTCTTGACAGATCCTTATCTTATTACATATACTATACAAAATAATCTACAACCATATTTTGTTTTAATTTTCTAGTAAACTCACAACAGTTTCTAAATAAAAGTCCACATGCATCAAGGTAGACAGCAGCTCTACAACGGACCCCTTTGATTCCTTTGACTCCTTCACTCTGTCTTCAAACTAATTCAAATGCAAACCCATGCAGCAGTTAGAGAATTCTGATACTTAGTGACTGAAGATGATAGTACAGGATTAAAACACATAAACCCATCTGAATTAATTCAAAACAAGTGCTAAGTTTTAAAGTCCAAAATACTTCCAGGTGTACATTCCAGCATCTCTTCAACATGCATGCCAAGTAGCTAGGTTTCATGACACTCATCCACTTTTCATTATAGATAATATCACTTAGATTGTAAACTACTGTTCAAAATGGTAAATATTTCACCTTCTGAAATATGGACAAGCAGCGCACCTCAATTTATCTCAATATCGTTTCTATGCTATACTCCTGAGAATTTAGCCCCTAGTAATGCTAATATCATCTAGAGCCCCCATATATATATATATATATATATATATATATATAAATAAAACCTTTATATAGTAGCCAGAATATATTTCTGCTGGTTCATCTTGAGTTGTGCATAACCAGAACAAGTCCCACTTTGGTACTATACAATCCATTTCAATGACAGTCACGCAAGCAGTGTTTAGTGAACAAAACAGCTATCACCATGTGTGAATGTGCAAGATGGTACAAGTTGAGCATCCTGAATCCAGAAATCTGAAATCCAAAGACCTCCAAAACCCAACATTTTTTCTTGCCTTCCACCTGCAGCTGTGGCACTCCTGCTGGTTGGTCTCTCAGATCCTCGGTCTCTCTCCAGTTTCGCATCTCATACACAACAAAAATAACAGACTAATGAGAACCTAGAGAGAGATGTAAGGATCTGTGAAACAGTGTGAATCTAACCACAGTTCTGGATGTGAATCCAGGCCTCCTGTCATTTCACAGATCCTCATGTCTGTCTCTAGCCTTGCATCTCTCTCCAGTCTTGCATCTTGTTCATTTGTTACTTGTGTTGTATATGAGATGCAAGGCTGGACAGAGACTGAGGATCTGAGCGACTGAAGTTATAAGGGTCCTGATACTTGTATTTGGAAAGAAAAAGTACAGTAGAATCCTAGAATCATAGAGTTGGAAGAGACCCCAGGGGCCATCCAGTACAACCCACTGCCATGCAGGAACATACATCAAAGCATTCCCAACAGATAGCCATCCAGCCTCTGCTTAAAAACCTCCAAAGAAAGAGACTCCACCACACTCTGAGGGAACATATTCCACTGCCGGACAGCTCTGACCATCAGGAAGTTCTTCCTGAGGTTCAGGCGGAATCTCTTTACCTGTATTTTGAATCCATTGCTCTTTGTCCTAGTCTCTGGAGCAGCAGAAAACAACCCGCTCCCTCCTCAACATGACAACCCTTCAAACATTTAAATATGGTTATCATCTTCCCTCTTAACCTTCTCTTCTGCAGACTAAACATACCCAGCTCCCTAAGCTGTTCCTCATAGGGCACAGCTTCCAGACGCTTCACCATTTTGGTCACCCTCCTCTGGCCACGTTCCAGCTTGTTGATATCCTTCTTGAATTGAGGCATCCAGAACTGGACGCAGTATTCCAAATGAGGCCTAACCAATGAAGAATAGAGTGGCACCATTACTGCCCTCGATCTAGACACCATACTCCTATTGATGCAACCAAGAATTGCATTGGCTTTCTTGGCTGCCACATCACACTGCTGATTCATGTTCAACTTGTGATCTATGAAGATTCCTAGATCCCTTTCACACATACTGCTATCCAGCCATGTGTCCCTCATCCTATATTTGTGCATTCCATTCTTTCTGCCTAAGTATAGGACCTTACATTTGTCTCTGTTGAAATTCATTTTGTTAGCTTTGGCCCAGCTCTCCAATCTATCCAGGTCATTTTGAAATTTGATCTTGCCCTCTCTGGTATTAGTAACCCCTCCCAATTTGGTGTCATCTGCAAATTTGATCAGCATGCCCTTCACTCCTTCATCCAAGTCATTGAAGAATGACACCCCACTAGTCACTTCTCTCCAGGATGAAAGACAGCCATTGGTGAGCACCCTTTGGGTTTGGTCAGTCAACCAATTACAAATCCACCTAACAGTAGCCCTGTCCAGTCCACATTTTACTAGTTTCTTTGGAAGAATGTCATGGGCAACTTTGTCAAAGGCCTTACTGAAGTCAAGATATGCTGCGTCTACAGCATTCGCGTCAACAGCATTCACATCTACAGTAGCTTAAATGAAATCTCTAGGTAGCCCCCCAGCTGCCTACTTCCACCTTTGAGGTAGTGATTACAAAGCTGCTGCTTATTTGTTCACAGGTTCCCCAGAGATTTGTACAGTACTGTATTTTATGTATACGTAAATACAGATATTCCAAAATTCTAAAAAAATCCAAAATATAAAACCCTTCTGATCCCAAGCATTTCAGATAAGAGATATTCAATCTATAATATATTCACAAGGAAAGTTCAGTTGTTACCCCAGCTCTTTATTTTCTTGCAAATATGAGTGATTGCTTGAAAGCTTATTTACCCTATTTAAGAGTCAGAAGAGCACATTCTCATTCCTGTCTTTGGAACAGACAAGGGTAGTAATGTAGCCAAGAAATGTGCCTGACCAATGAAATAAACAGAATATATGACCCATAAAAGTCACAAATGAAAGAAACTTCACAGGGAATGAACACTCATTAGTGAATTTGCAGTTTCTTCTGGATAATTTTATTTATGGTATTTGGCTTTTTTTGCAGCAGCCAAACAACAAGATGTATAACCTCCTCAGCTGCCAAGGCCAAACTTTTCAGTGCGCATTTAACACATGTTGGTTGTCACAACAGACTCTCACACAGAACAGAGCTTGTTTTAACTCAAAAGATTCTAAATGCCCTTTTTTAAGCTTTTCAACCCAATTGTGCTCTGTTAGTCCCATTTTCTTTGTGTATAGAGGGGAGATCAGTTCCAAGCCATCCAGACAGCTTTGTTCTGAAGTACCCTCGCTGCCCTCTAATTTTCAGCATCCCTAAATACACTAGGAATTAGTTCTGGGATCTCCAAAGAAGTCTAAAGTGAGCCAATGAGATTAAGTGGGTCAACCACACAAACTCTGTCATGGGAGAAAGCACTGCCTGAAATCCTTTCTGAAAGATAGCTGTGTTTGTTTTTAGTCTGAAATCCTGTAAAATTAAATTTAAGATTTGCTGCTAAATTATGCATAGGTATATTATATTATTGTTTTGAACCTTATTTGAGTAAATACTTTCTTACACCTCAAGGCTAATTCTAAGAGGATTCCTAAATCTTGTAAATTCTAATTAGATCAGTAGCAGTCTCATTAACTATCATTTGCAGAACTATTACCTGGAGATCACAAGTTTAGCCAATTCCATTTTCCACCTGCAGCACACACAATACCACACTGCTCAGGAGCACTGTCCCATTGTACAAAGACTCTTGGGGAGCAAAGGGTTGCAGAAGTGGGAGGGGAAGGCAAAGTCCCCCTTCCATGTTCTTTGTTCTGTGCACATCCTTCAGGATCCAAGTCAATGTTCCATGCAGAAGAGTATGTCTCACTATTCACGCTCAGAGATCAGTTTTAGGCATAAAGTTCTTTGATTATAGCATAAAGCAACCTCTCAATCCATGTTAAGCAAAAGTTTTACAAAGCTACCTCAGCCAGCAAAGTCACTCTTTCCTCAGTCTGGGGAACTCAGTGTTGCTCTTAACTTGTTCCCGGTTCCTCTCAAAAGGCACCATACAATCAGTGCTTCTAGTGGCTACATATAGGGCTCTTCCAGACTAGTCAGTACAGTTCATTCATTTTTGCTGAGCATTACCAGCTTTTTCACTGCTTCTGTGTCCACCCATTCCTGATCTGTGGACAATTTTCTTGTTTTTCCTGGGAGACTGTTAGTTGCCTTGGATCTGTGCTAGAAGGTTTCTTGCTTTTTTTTTTTAATGGGAAACAAGGTTTGCTGAGGTTGAGATGCAATCTTATCTTCTAAAATGGTCTCCTCTCTAAACTTTAATTTGTATTTTTGTTGTTGTGAATATTTTTCTTACACTAATAGTATAATTATTGCATTTCAATACAAAGGTGCTATTTCACTATTCCACTGGTACACTACAATGCTCTAACTCTAAGAACAAACTTCTTTTAAGGAGAAAAAAGGGGAGAGAGGAATGAAAGAAGAAGAGCTTTTACTTTAACCTATCCCACCATCCATCCTAAAGCTGTCTAGCACACAAACACTGGAGCCTACATCAGTATACAACTCATTGAGGGAATGCCCAAAAACCTAACATGAACCACAACGGTAGACACACACATGTCCCTCAGAAGTTTATTGATCATGACATGTCTTGGAATTTAACCTCCATTAGAAGATAGGAATAAAAAATGGCCAAAAACCTAACATGAACCACAACAACAGAGACACACGTGTCCCTAAGAAGTTTATTCATCATGACATGTCTTGGAATTTAACTTTTAAAAAATTGCCAGGATTTCCCAGCAAATAGTCCAGGATAACTAAAGTGTGGTCTGGATATAGTTACAAATACTGCAATATTTGCACGGTTTTCTCTCATTACTACATTTGGCTCTTCTAAATCCTCAACACCAAAGCTTGGAAATGTCACATCTAGAGGCTATAATTTCCAGTATCCACCTGCCCACCAGCCATGATGGCAAATGGCCACAATGACTGGGCAACTCTGAGAGATATAATGCAAAAAGGTAAGCCTTCCAAGTCCTGCTTAGAATTCACTGCTCTAACCTACCAATGTCATCTGCATCCCCTGGCCCTCAAGTTATAGCCAAAAGGATGGTAGATGCTGCAGTCTACCCAACAATTGCTCCAAAGTCAGTGCAGGATAAACTCTTTCACCTTTCAAATGAACCAGAGAACTAGCATAGCCTGACTCACATGAAAGTGCTTTCATCAGCATCTTTTAGCTGTCCTTGATTCATGAAGGATGAATGGTTTGCTTAAAACATCCAAGGTTTGATTATATCAGCTGTTTAGTCCACCTCCCAAAACATAAGGCTGGGGAAAGACTTAACATTTCAAGTTACTGAGATGAAGCCTCTGACATCCAAGCAGGGGCAAATGAGTACCTGAACTACTTCCACCACTGAGCATCAGAAGGAAACATAGTGGTTATCTCTCTGTCTTTTCACTCAGAATTATTTCCATTCTGTTCCATCCATACTCATTCCATTCAGCTGCACTCAGCCTTACCTCTCCTCTCCTTAATGGATGTGTAACATTCCTGTGGTAACTGAGAGACTTTTTTTTAAAAGCAAAACAAAATCAACTTCCAAGGCAATAGCAGGGATATGTTCTCAAAAAGTGTCTGTTCTGAAAAATATAAGTGAATTGATATAGTAAAGCCAATTATATTCCAAGATTTAGATGGATTTTGCCCAAGAGTTCTAGAGGCATCTAAGAATGGACTGGCTAAAGTACTAAAAATATCAATTTTCTCACTGGCTGTCCCTTTACCAGGGAAGACATTTTACATTTTTTTAAAAAGAAATCATCTGTGGGTGTTCTAAAAAACACAGTGTTGGCAACACTGAAAGCACAGTCCTATAAATGCCTAAACAAAATTGAGTTCCACCGAGTTCACTGGGGTTTACTCCCAGGTAGATAGATATAGGACAGAAGCCTTAGAGACAGTCTGCAACTGGGTTGGGCAAAGTGCTGTTTTTGTGGCCCTCAAACCTTCCAGGGCTCTGAAACAATATTCAAAAGGCCCCCCCAAACAGCTTCTCAGGAGCATGGGGGGACACTCTGCCACAGACCATTTTAGGACCAGGAAATTAAAACAAAACAAAACAAAAACAGGAAGTGCATATCCTTCAACATTTCACAGATGAAAACTAGGATATGTTGTCCAAGCAACATAAAAATGTGGTCAATGTGACAACAGTTATTAATGGGAAAGAACACAAAGCTAAGAGAAGCTGCAGCAGTTTGCTTTTGCCTGGGCCTACTGGGAAGGGCAAGATTCTGTGTCCTCTCTTCTCCTCATGCTAAGTCAACTGAGTGCAAATTTTCTTGCACTTTGAACTTGGCTTGCAGCAGTTGATATAAGTTGAGAACAAAGGGGGGAAGTGGAAGGAGGAAACTGGGACATTTTAAAAGCAGCTGAAAAAATGGGACAACAGAGGACTATCTGGGCCTGTCCCTGTTAAATTGGGACATTCGAAGGAACTAAATAGGAAGTAAGTTTCCTGGATACTTCCTTCAGCAAAAAAAAGTTCTCTTCTGGGCTAATATAGCCCCAGAGGACCAAGGACATGGCAAAAATATCCCTGTGCCACTGAGAGGATACTTATTTTCGTTTTTGGGCAAGGGAGTTGCAGCCCTCCATGGTCTCCAGTTAATACTGCCCTCTACCCTCTGACAGTTGCTCACTACTGATCTCCAAGTTGTAATTGCCACACAGAGGTCACTTGACACAGACATTCTTGACATTCTTAACAGTGTCTGTTGGTGGCATGGAAATTCATGCACATGGAAAGGTGTTCTGTATCTTGTGGCGATTCTGAAGACCAATTGCTACATGAAAGCTGACTCAAACAGTTTATATGTTATGCTTATAAACAGAGCTTGAGAAATGTACTTTTGGGATTCCCCAAAATCCCCAAAGAATCTAAGCAAGCCATGTTGGCTGATGGGATTCTGGGACTGCCTTGGGCCCTGTGGAAGGAGAATGGCAAAATGTAAATGAAATAAATAAATAAGCAAGCTGTAATCCAAAAAACGAAATTTCACAAGCTCTGACTTCAATGGGCTTTTGTGCATTGCTCTAGTATGTTCCTACAACTTAGTAGTAAGGTTACCAGATAGCTGGGTTTTCACACAGATTCTAGGCCTGCCACCCAATGGCCATTTGCACCACCATTTTGGTCCAGATTCTAAGCTTTCACTGAGAAAAAATTAAGCATCTAGTTCATACAGTCTAGGGTTCAATTCCGCACTTCACCATGGAAACCTACTGGGAGTGTCAGTCACTCTAAGCTCCCAGAAATCCCTTGATGGGTTTGCTTTAGGGTTGCCGTAAGTTGAGAGTGACTTGAAGGCATACAATAACAACAACCATGAAGAAGGTAAAAGATGGGGCACTATAAAGAGGCACCCTTCTATCACTTTTTTCTGTAAGAAACAAGTCCATCACTGCCTTTCCAGGGGAGAGAGGAAAGAGGGAGAGACAGAATGCAAGAAGCCAGAGAGGAGTTCATTGTGAGGGTGTAAAGAAAAGGAAGAGGTGAGAAGGACTGACCGGAATATGAGCAGTGGTAGAGCTTGGAACGTGTGGAAGGGGGAGGAAGGGGAGGGCCCACGGCACAGGGGTGTGGCCATGGTGTGTGGGGGCGTGGCTATAGGCCAGGACACCCCCAAAACATTGCCCTCCAGGGCAAGCCGCCCAGAGTGAACCTCCCCCATCGACCCCCCCCCAGCCCTATGAGACTAAACATGAGCAGTGAGAGCACTAGAGTGCAAGAAGCAAAGAAGGGATCAAGAGAGGGACAGACTGCAAGGGTATGAGAAGAGGGGAGGAATGGGAACAGGAGCAATGAGCAAGTGAACAACATAAAGGGGAAAGTGCAAGAAATAAAGGAGAGACACATTGCAAGGGTGCAAGGGTGCAGAGATTTTGGCAGGAAATAATTAATGAAATAAATGGAATAATAAGGAAAAAGTTGGAATTAAATAAAGAAAAATGCATGACTTTAAATATAAAGAATTTGGGTTTGGACAGAAATGAGGAATACTTGATGAAACAAATGCTGAGGGTAGCTCAGGCAGTTATTGCATATGGTTGGAAAGACAAAGGAAAATGGAAGGTGGATAGATGCCAATATTATATTGTGGAATATATAATGTTTGATTTATGTCAGAAAAGAAAATGGGGTATATGGGTCAATTAAATGAAGGTGATTGGCTAAGAAGTGGAACAAACTAACAGAAATAATAAAAGAAAGGAAGAGGTACAAGATTATAAAAAATACAATTAATATGATTCTCCACATTAAAGGAAAGAGGTTTTAAGTAAAAATTGACTTTCTTCCGGGGGAGGGGAGAGAGAGAGAAGGGTTAAAGTAGTATTATATTTCTTGGGAAAATTAATTTGTTGGTTGCGGGTAGAGCACTGATTGTTTTGTATTAATTGTTCAACTAATTGTTCAACTATCAGTGTTAATATGTATATTTGTTAAGAAAAAAATTTAAAAAATTGTAAGGGTGCAAGATGAGGTGGGGGGAATAAGAGTGAGGAAAGCAAATGGTGCAGTGAAAAACTGATGGCAAAAAAAAAAATAGTGATGTAATGCCACTGGAAGTATCTGTGCATGAAAAAATCTTATTGTTCTTCTTTCACTTGTACTACACTAGAGATGTACAGGCCCACTTTACATGGTTTCCTTCTCCCTAGTCATTCCCTATGACAACCCTGTGAGGCAGGTTTGCTGAAAATTAATAGTGGTCCATGGCCACATAGCAAGTTCTATTACTAAACAGAAATTTCAACTTGAGTCTCAATGTTCGTAGCCCAGCACTTTAAACATTACTCTACAGTGGTTCTCTCAAATAAAATGTAACTGTTAAAAATGCCTTCATACATAAAAATGTATGAAGGCTGAAACATGGTAGAAGAAAGAATGCAACAATTAATGTGCCTAGTATGCATAATAAGAATAATTTGCAAATTAAGTGCCCAGGCTTGAGGAAATGGGATGTGGCAACTCAGCTTAGTAGGCTTGTGAAGTTCAAGTCTTTTTTTTTTTTCAATGCTGTAACTAACTTTTTGAAAAATAGTATTCTGGTAAAATAACTGCAAGAAATTACATAACAAATCACATGACATACAAATTACATAGCATCACATGAAATACTAAACTCAGATGTACAATATAAGAGGCCTGGTGGCACAGTGGTTGAACGCCGGTACTGCAGCCACAAGGTTGTGAGTTTGATCCTGCTGGGCTCCAGGTTGACTCAGCCTTCCATCCTTTCGCAGGTCAGTAAAATGAATACCCAGCTTGTTGCTATTGCTATTGTAGCTATTGCTATTGCTACTCTAGTATAAGATTACTAGAAGAACAAATAATAGCTTGAAATACTGAGTCTACCTCTGGATTATTCAAAATGGAATACTGGGAACAGACTGCTGGAAAAAAGACAGCTTTTCTTTTCAAATTTTGTCTACAGTACAGTCATTGGAAGCAGTACATCAGTCCTTTTATTGATATTTCATCCCTAAAAGTATAATTGAGATAGACTATCTCAAATTTGGAGATTCTGTCAAGTATAAGAAATAGACTTTTTCTGATATCAGTGAAGATGATTGGATCTGACTTTATTATGTCTGCATTTTCAGGAAAAATGAACAGGAAGAAACAGATGAAACTAAGTAAACTCTTTTTGGCATTGTAGAAAACTAGTTTTGTTCACAGCGCACAAAAACTTCCTAGCTGAATCAGACCACCTGTCCAGTACATTGTATACAACATCAACTTGTCATATGATTCCTGATAACTCATAAGTAAGATGGCCAATTAGGCATGCATCCTACTCAGAGCTTAGAAACATTACTTTTTGGACTGCAGCTCTCAATATCACCCTGCTATTTGGGGATTCTGGGAGTAGTAGTCTAAACAGTAACTTTTCCAAATTTCATCCTACTTCATAGATGGCCATCCTCCATTTGAAGAGTTTGATCCAAGGCTGGTTTAAAGACAAGGGACTGTAAGAAGGCAGGAAAAGAGAGACTTGAAATTTCCCATCCATAGTTACTTGATTAAACAAAGACCTATTTTTTCCTAAACTCTGGGCTCTGGCATATCTGGAGAAAGTTGTTGCTTTCTATCATCTGTCAGAGAAGTTGGGGTTCTTTGCATAAATATCTTCAACAATCACAAGAGGGAAAAATAGTACATGCAAGACACGGAAAAAAGAGAACCAGCACCCACTGCTGTCTTTAAAAAATGCTGAGAGCTTGTCCTCTGTTTTTGTTTTGTTTTGTTTTGGGGTTTTTTGTGACAAATATCTTTTAGTGTGATCTATAGTTGAGTCTCACTTTTTCCCTCCTGGAAAGAATGGAAGTGGCAGCCTAGCCAGCATCCCCCACACCCACGCACATAGACTTGGGGCACAGGTAAAGTGCCACCCCTCCCAACTCCTCCCCCCACATTTGCCCAATAGCAGGGGTTGCACTAAAGATGATACATTAGATGCACTGGAGCCATTATATATTCTGTGCTGTTATTATTTTCAATGGTTATTTTATGAGACATAAAACTTAACAGGGAACACGTCACAGACATCGCTGGGATATCAGTTTCCCTGATCAGTACTACATATAGAACATCTCCTAAAATTGAAGCCAGATTCAGCACAGGAAAAGAAAAGAAACATTTGCATGACTTCTGTCTCACATTGCACTGATAACATTAACTTTATCAGGATCTCAAAAGTTTCTTAGTCAACATAACTTTCCAATAGTTAATGGCAGCCAAAAGCTCACTTGAAGTAAAGGAGATGGGCCCAACTCGTATTGAGAAACCACTGCCCTGGCCTAGAAAGCACAAATTGTTCTTGGAACAGCTCCTGGGGCTGTTTATTTTTACCTTATATACTGAACACAATTATTTATTTTCCTTATTCTTTTCATGCTCCCATAGTTCTTTCCTGGCATTTACACTAACGCCCACCAAGAGCAGTCACAGGGAACTTGTCTAAAAGGTTCAGACATTCTGTAGGCTGCAACAAAAACATGGCAGCCAAGCTAGTGAACTCACTCCCTGCTGAAGATCTCTGCCACAGTCTTCCATTCTGCTTCTCCACTACTCCACCAGTCTTCTGAAGCTTGCTAGCTCATGTGTTTCAAATAAAACAAACTGGTTGATGGAGATGGAGGCCATGTAACTGTGAGAGAAAGGACTCTTTGGAAGCCATACACACAACACGTGATTGGATGAATGCCTTACTATAGCACACATCTGCTCCCTATCGCCAGTGCCTGAAAGTGCTGTTGTGAGCCAAATGTAGCATGAACTCCAAGAGCCTCCACTGTGTAAGGGAAAGCATCCAGAACATGATGAAATTCATGGGGCCATGTGAAAAACCATTACAATGAATGCCCTGTGCTTTGGAAACAGCTTGTGGAGAGCCGCAAATGCAAAAAAGCAGCAATGAGTTTAGCAATTGGGCTTCTCATTCATCCATACTGCTTACTATAATATAACTATATAACATGTATATGTTAACTCAATTTAATTCCCACTTTAACTATTTATTGTCCTCTGCTATTTTTCTGCAATCAGTAAACAGGACATAAGTATACAATTGGCCCTTCGCATTCTCTAAAGTTAGGGGCATAGAACCTCCATAGAACCTTGAATACTGTGTCCAGTTCTGGGCACCCCAATTCAAGAAGGACATGGTCAAGCTGGAGCGAGTCCAGAGTACGGCGACCAAAATGGTGAGGGGCCTGGAAGCCATGCCCTATGAGGACAGACTTAGAGAGCTGGGTATGTTTAGTCTACAGAAGAGAAGGTTAAGAGGGGACATGATAGCCATGTTTAAATATTTGAAGGGATGCCATATAGAGGAGGGAGCGGGCTTGTTTTCTGCTGCTCCAGAGACCAGGACAAGGAGCAATGGATTCAAGCTGCAAGAAAGGAGATTCCACCTGAACCTCAGGAAGAACTTCCTGACAGTCAGGGCTGTCTGGCAGTGGAATCTGCTGCCTCGGAGTGTAGTGGAGTCTCCTTCTTCGGAAGTTTTTAAGCAGAGGCTGGGTGGCCATCTGTCGGGAGTGCTTTGAGGGTGTTCCTGCATGGCAGGGGGTTGGACTGGATGGCCCCTGTTGTCTCTTCCAACTCTACATTTCTATGATTCTATGATTCTATGATTCCACAAAAGTAGAAAAATCAGAAATATCAAAATGTGCATGCATGTGTGTCTGTGGGAAAGAGGCCAAGGAGGCCAAAGCATGGTGGGCAGAACAGGCACCCAGGGTCTAAACTAGGTCAGGGAAAGGAGAAGGTAAAGAATATGTTGGCATGATGGGGCTATACTTCCTCTCTCTTGCCCATCTCCTTCCCTGGTTGTAGGAAAGCAGCAGCAAAGGTTTGTGGTGATGAGAAAGCAGGCTGCAATCCATCCTTAGCTGTCCAGGCAGTGGTTGGTGGTGGTGAAGGAGGTGGATTTTTAAAAGGCTGTGTGGTCTGATCAGAGTGGCCGAGAGGGAAGGTTTCCACAGAAAAGAAGCACCTGAAATGGAGGGGGGAAAGGGTTGGAGAAATTTGCAAATGATCCAATCCATGAAAGCAAAACTCACAAATGCAGAGGGCTGACTGTAAATGTAAAAAGAGACTGTGCCGGCCTAGCCCCTGATAAAAGTACAGTTGGTCCGCCACATTTGTAGGATTAATTTTCAAGGATTTGTTTAGGGCACTATCCCTTTTGTTAATAAGCAAAACTCCTAAAGAAAAAAAGATATCCTAATACATACCCTGGTAGCTAATACATGGGCCTTTCCACACCTTACCTTTTTCCAGCGCTGGGGTGCAGGGATCATGTGAGCAGCCTCCAGCGAGAGACTATTGCATCCCTGCTGCTTCAGCTCTGTATGAGCTGCCTTCTCTCGCAAGAGCCCCACCTCTTCCTTCCACAGTGTAGCCTGGGAGTTTCCCAGACTGTGCTGGGGCAGGAAGTGCAACCGGCGCAGCTCCTGAGGCTCCGCATGCCAGGTAAGTGTGCATGGGGCCCGGAAGCAATGCACGATCACGCACCATTTTTGGCTTCTAGCCGAAAATGAAAAGGTGCACAATTGGCACCTGCCAGCCCCTGGAGTGCTGCGCGATTGTGAGTGCGTCATGCAGATCGCTCCTCACAATCGCGCGACGCTCCAGGCGCCCTTTCGCATGGAAAATGCCGTGCGAAAAGGGCCCATGCAGAGCTAGCATGGTGTAGTGGTTTAAACATTGGACTAAGACTTTGGAGAGCAGGGTTCAAATCCCCTCTGAGCCATGGAAAGCCACTGGATGACTTTGGGCAAGTCATACTCTCTTAACCTCAGATGAAGACAAAGGCAAACCCCTTCTGAAAAAATCTTGCCAAGCGAACAGACCATGAAGAACAAATGTGTAAGAATCAAAGAGTATGCACTAGAGGGCACCTACTAATATTTCTAAGTTGTCTTATACTGTACTAAGGATGTTAAACAATTGCTGCCTCAGACTGTTGAGGAGCCATTAAACTTGCCTATCTTGAGCTACAAGGATTTAATTTTTCACAGATGTACACTACTAAAGTGTTGACAATGCCATTCAAACATCTTTGACCGGAGGACTATGTGAATAGCTTATGTGAGAAGGAACTTAATCATGGTCATCTTTGATAATCAGCCACTGAGATGTTTTACCTTAAAATTCCCGAGCGTCTTGTCAGTTTCTGTCCTATCCATCTGCCTACTCTACTGGCCAGCATCCTTCTTTATTCAAAGCCACTTCAAACATAAGCCAATGATTCACTTCCTTCTCTTATGTAATTTTCCACTGAATCACTGGAGAAGAATGGACACCACACCAACAATCAAACCTACAGGGACAGAAGTAAATAGCCAGGCTTGGAAAGTCCCAAGTAAGCTGCAGCCCAGCAGCTTTCCTTATTCAGTCTATGCAGTGGTCACAAGACAGAATGTGTATGGGTCATTATTTGGTCTGTCATGTGGAATCTCTCTTAACAACAGCACTAGAGTGTATCACATGGTACAGACCACAGACATGATAATTGTTAAGGTCTTGCTTGGAATAAAAGGCATTGTACAAAAAGGGCTCTCTCCATATTCTACGAAGCAACAAAAATGAACTTCCCTCACTTTGCTATGGCCAGATGCCCAAGTCAGTAACCACAACATAGAACATTTCCCAGCGAACAAGCCTTAAAACATTCAGCTCCTTAGCCATACAAACCTGATGGTTTTCCTCTCTTTTCACTTGCAATGATAATAACTATGATGTCTCTCTCTCTCTCTCTCTCCCTCTCTCTCATATGCACCAGACACTTCTCTCATCAGTCTCAGACAGGCGTGGAACAGCCAAAAATACTTACTTTCCTTAGTAGCTGACCTCTTTTTATTAATAATATTTTTAACTCAGGAAAAGCATCCAGTTTCATCTTGTTGTAACTATGATAGACTGTGCTCCTACTTAATAAACATTCCTACTTAGTCTTCAAGCAAACAAGCAAACAGCAACTCCTTGCAATCTTTCAGGCCTTCTCTCTCGAATGACCAGCTGTCAACTTGAAGATCTTGCAGCCCCTTAAGAGTTCTAAAGGAAAAGGAGAATTAAGTTGTTACTGTGCCTGCCTTTTGTTTCTTCCCAAGTCCTTTGGGCCACCCTCACAACCACCTGCTATGAAGATGCCAGTGAAGATGCCAGTGACTTCTTCACTGCTGCCTTCTTCACAGCTTCACTGGGTAGGCTGCACCTGAATATAACTATTTTGATGATAAGAATAGTTGAACAGTGGAACCAATTACCTAGAGGGATGATGGGTCTCTGTGATATCTTTTCCAGTAGAAGATTAAGCCCCCCTTGCTCTTTGAAATGCAAGAGCCTACACCAGGTTCTAGAGTTCAGAAGGTTTCAACTGGGATTTCCTTACCCTAGGCTTGTAGCCCTGGGCTGTATTGGCCTCTCCAAAGGCAAATCACAACTTTTACAAGTTTCTGTCCTTCTCAGCTTTAAAGCAATAAGCTCCTCTGGTGAACTTGGAACTCTAAAAGCCCAGGCTGCTTAGATCCAGCTCTCCTCAGTGGCTGACCAAGCCTGTTACCTCTAGACCGAGCTGTCCCAGAGCAGGCTTCTGTTACTCCTCCACTGACTTGGCCACTCACCAGGCTGTTTGCAGCTGTTCTTGTTACAGAGGTCTCAGGAAGGATTGTAGAGCCTGGGCTCACATAGCCTGGCCAGTCTGCTTCTAAAGCCAAGCTGGCTCCTTCTGCTTTACCTGCCTGTTTCTCCCTCCCTTTTAACTTGTCCTCCTGGGCAGCTCTTTCAAGGCAGCCTGCTGCAGCCACACTTTTTTCCAACTGCCGCAGATCACCCTTCCGAAGCCAACAGAGTTGCCTTCTCTCTTCTTTACCATTGCTGGTTCTACTGGTCCTTCCTGACTGGCATAAAAAGTTTTCCTGTCTCTCCAGGTTCCCTTGAAGACATCAGCAACCTCTACACTGGTGAATCTCTCCAACTTCTTACAACCGTACTAGAGATCTAAAGTCAAAAACAGTTGTCTGCTGATGATGCTCTAATTCTGAATTTTCTACACTGAGAAAGGGGGAAAGAAGCTAGACCACCTGACCTATAACAGTGGTTCTCAACTTTTGGTCCTCCACATGTTTAGAAGCCACTCCCAGAAGTCCCAGCCAGTAAGTCATTCCAAATGTTGATGTCTGAAGCATTTGGAGGCCCAAAGGTTCAGCTTCTGTTTTAGTTGTGTGGGTCATGTAGAGTAGAGTTAGAGCATCCATTAAAATAAATGACACTTTAGTCATGCCCGCACTGCAGACCTCAAGGCCACAACACCTGGCCCAAGTTTTAGATTTTTCTCTTTCTTCCCCTGTACCTGTATTATGTACCAATTATCCTGATAACAAATTCAGGAGAACTGAAATCTTGTACACTCTTTCTGAGGCATTTTGACAGATTGTATTCAATTGGATTAAATAAAAAGACACACATAGACAAACAGTCTAAAGAGGTACAGGCCAATACTTCAATATACCACTGTGTTTTGCCTAGACTCACTCAAAGATCAAGAGCCACTAAGAAATGTAGACAATGTTCCCCCATGCAGTGGAAGCTGGATCTTAATCCATGGGACTTGCTTCTACAAAAATAGAAAAATGCACAAAATTGAAAGCAGATATTGTCTGCATGATTTAGCTTTCTGCCAGTAATTCCTTCCATATCCATTCATTTAGCACTCTTAATGAATAAACTTCAAGCAAATAAGTGCCTTGTAAAATTAATCTAGTTAGTTTTCCTGAAGGCTTAAAAAGAAAAGGTAAGTGTTTTCCCCCATTTTCTTCTACTTGGGAGGTGCCAGATAATGCACAGCATCACATGTGCATTAGTAACTAGATATACAAATTATATATGCACCTAGATCTCTTTCAAAAATACTCTGCAGGGTGACCTGATTCCCATCCAAAGTTCTGAAAAAATGCGCACACACACCTGCTTTCAAGAGCTACCTATTAACTTGTTCTTGCTGGCACTCTAGCACTCTTTATTCTCCCCGAGATCATATCTGCCTATATGGCTTGATCTTAATCTTGTTTTGATAACTGGCTGGCTTTGGAGTTATGGAACAAAACTGCCCACTTCATGCCTGGGAGTCAGCTATTTCAATGTGAAAGAAATGCTGCAAGGATAGGAACACAACAGCTTGGCATTCTGCTACAAGGAGAAAGGCCTTCTGCTTAATCTTATATATTTCCAGTTGGTAAATTCTAAGGTCTACCTGAATAGACCTTGGAAAAGTTATTTTGGAACTAACAAGCCCAGAATCTCCTAGTTAGTACTGGTACTTACCATGCTGGCCAGAGGATACTAAAAGATGCAGTCCAAGGAAGTAACTTTTCCAAGTTCTGCCTCTGGGGCATGATTTTTTTTTTAAAAAAAAAGCTAATTGTTGTAGTCAAACAGCAGCTCATATGTCCTATGGATGTATTCAGCTCCAGTACAGAGAATACAATTTAGTATTCAGCTCCAGTACAGAGAATACAACTTATTAGTATTAGTTGTATTCAACAAATAGGGCACTGGAAACACAGAGGCCATCTCCACACAAGACACTTATAGCGTGATTATTCCACTTTCAACATCCTATGGAATCCTGGGGTTTGCAATTTTGGGAGGAGCCAGCCGGCCCCTCCCAAAACTGCAAACCCCAGGATTCCATAGGATGTTGAAAGTGGAATAATCGTGCTATAAGAGTCTTGTGCTGAAACAGCCAGAGAATATGGCCTTCCACTTAACTTCTATAGCATGTATGTGCTGCATCTGTAGCATGTATGTGTGGCATACACCACACATTTCATTTAACTATTCATTTTATTTATAGTTCTATATCATATCTTTCTCCAGTAGAAACAATGAAAATGACATCTGATTTTATGTAATCATTTCTATAGACAAATAGATGATAGATAGATACAGACAGATAACAGCAGTAGTTACATCTTTTTTCAAGCAGACATGGGATCATAAGATAATAAAAGCACAGAATGGCAGTTCAGGCATTCTTATCATTTTAAATTTTCTTTTGACATTTTTATTTTTTTAAAAAAACATGAAACTCAAAAACATTAGACCAACAACTTGTAGGGCAGACAACAAGAAAATACATTGCAGTAATACACACACACACACACGTGCATATGCAATTTGAGATACAGATACAGTTAGATACAGTTGGCAGTTATGATACTGATGCCACAGCTTAAACAGGCTTCAAATGTTAGACAGAATGCATAGGGGGACATACAGGAATATGCAGTCCTTTCCCAGATCTCAAAAACATTTAGAGCTTTAAAGATTTGAACCAGGACTTTGGTTTTGATTGAGCAAATGTTGTGTATTCTTGCACTTCAGAAAAAAATGACTGGATCTGAACTAAACACAGATCTGCCCATTTGAGAGCGGACAGTGTCAGATAAGAGCAAGCACTGGAAGCAGACAATATGTTTACTACAAAGACACAACAGAGCCAAAGAGTGTAGATATTTTAATATCTCCATCAGATAAAGAGGCAGATTGTGTGGTCGTTCACATTCCAGTAAAATGCATACATACTTACAAGTTACTTGCAAGATACTTATACTCTAAGCAGCACAACACTATGCCTACCTGGTCACAACAAGTCACTGTCTGATTCATTAGCCACCCAACTTTATGCAGATGATTCACACTGCTTTCAGTTACAATGCATTCCTCAGGTATTCTATCACCATTTCTGGAATATTATCTCTAATTTAAGAAAAATACAAATATGGAGGCAACATTAGAAAACAGGGGGCTACAAACTGAACTCACTATTGTTTCTGTGCATGTGCCGTCAAGTCACCTGTTGACTTATGGTGGCCCCATGAATATCATAGGGTATTCTCAGGCTGGAGAGTCAGAGTGGCAAAGTGGTTTGAGCATTGGACTATGGCCATTTCCGCACTAGACTTGTTATAGCGCTATTATTCCACTTGCAACATCCTACGGAATCCTGGGGTTTGCAGTTTTGGGAGGGGCCACTTGGCCCCTCCCTAAACTGCAAACCCCAGGATTCCGTAGGATGTTGCAAGTAGAATAATAGCGCTATAACAAGTCTAGTGAGGAAATGGCCTATGACTCTGGAGATCAGAGTTTGATTCCCTGCTTGGACACATAAATCCACTGGGTGACCCTGGGCACATTACACACTCTCAGTCCTAGAAAGATCCCATGACAGGTTTGCCTTTGGGTCACCATAAGTCAGAAATGGCTTGAGGGCACAGAACAACAACATCCTTAGGCAAGGAATGGTTTTGCTAGTTCGTTCCTCTGAAATATAGCCAACAGCACCTGATATTAGTTGGAGACCTCCCATCTAAGTACTAACCAGGGCTGAGCCTGCTTCGCTTCCAAGATCAGATGGGATATGGTCTAGACCTCCTTAAATTTCCATGAATGGGATAGTGTGATTGCACACTAAAATCTCTATCAAGAAAACACCCACAGTGTCAAATAACTATAAAACTGTAGTCCATACAGTTTCATACATCCATGTTCGTTGTTGTTGTTGGGTCCCTACAAGTCATTTTCAATTTATGGAAACCCTTGGGCGAACCTATCACAGGGTCTCTTGGCAAAATTTGTTCACAGGGGATTTGCCTTTGCCTGTCTCTGAGGCTGAGAGAGAATGGTCACCCAGTGGGTTTCCATGGTTGACGGGAATTTGAACCCTGGTCTCCAGAGCCATAGGCCATTTCCGCACTAGACCATTATAGTGCTATTATTCCACTTTCAACTTCCTATGGAACTCTGGGGTTTGCAGTTTAAGGAGAGGCCTCAGAGAAACCCCAGGATTCCATAGGATGTTGAAAATGGAATAATAGCACTATAACGGTCTAGTGCAGAAATGGCCATAGTCCAGTGCTCAAACCACTATACCACACTGGCCCATATCTGCATTTACACACTTGCGAGTCACAAAGTTAAATAAAATTCTGCCTATTTTAACAGTGAGAAATACAGCAAAAGGGAGGTTTCCTGTTTAGCCAGTTAAGATGGTACCATCCCTGTATAACCAATTAAAAAAAAAAGCAGCACCTCATCCTGATGCTCTGTAACTGCAAATAAACATTTCTTTTGTGAAACATGAGACTCTGAAACATGTTGCAAATTCAGAGAATAGCAAACATCCTAATTTAAAATGTCAGTCACCAGAAGATAAGTTCTCATGGTGCTTGAAAGCTTAGGGTGCGGTGCCCTTTTGGTCTGTTCTCCTCTAATTAGGTTTCCCTCCTTCCCTCTAATATGCTATTGACCCCATTCCTGCTTTATGAACCATTAGGATTGTGCTGCTGAGCTACCTGATCTCTCTACAAACCTTTGGCATTGCAGAAATACAGAGAATAAGCTTCCTGGTGATTCTACTTTGTTAGCAAGACCAATTTCCATCCTCCCTGTTGCTCATTAGCAAAAGGATTAGAGACAGCATTTGGGTCAATAACATATCTCTGCCTGTGTTTACTCAAAAAACCACTTTTACAGGTAATCATAAAATGAAAATCAGCCTACTTCTGTGGTATTTGAACTGCATATAACTATTGTGAACGCTGGAGAACGCACGAGAGAAATGTAGTGTCATTTTTAACAATAGAAACTGAATTCAGATCCCCTTTCGCACTACACAATTATAGCGCTATGGAATTGAGTGCCTTGATTGCATTCTGTGGAATCCTGGGGTTTGTAGTTTGGTGAGGCAACAGAGGTCTCTGGCTCTAAAATCTAAATGCCCTCCCTAAACCGCAGATAAGCATGCACTGTTTATCTGCCTCATGAGAGGACACAGATCTATGCCAAATTAGGGCAAAAACAAACAAACAAACAAAAAACACCTAGTGTTGTTGTCCTTTGTTCTGCCCATGGCAACTGGCTTCCTTAAGGGATAGAAATGGAAAGAACAAAAATTTTCTCTCATCGCCTCAACCTCTGTTCACTGCCTTTATTGCTTTCAGAATTTGAAAAGGTTATTTTTGGATTGCAATTCACAGAATCCACCATGGCTGGGGATTCTGAGATCTGCAGTTTAAAAGGTTTTTTTTTCTAAGTTGTGACTGTTTTGTAGGAAATGAAATAACTAGGGTATGTATATCAGAGCCTTCTTGTTTGGTGAGGGGAATGGGATGCAGAAAAGTCCATGACTCTTTTTTTCTCTTTTTTCCACCCTTAAAACATCATGGCTATTTAGATAGTACTAAAATATGCCAGACTTGTTAATACAAATGGTGCTACAAATAAGTAAAATCTATTTTGATTACGGTATATGTATGATTTATTATAGACTGCTTCTCCATTGTTATGTTGAGCTATGGGCAGTAGATGAGGAACCAGTTAAAGTACTATTGATTTTTATGCAGAAAGACCTTTATCATACTATTTACATAATGACTGACAATAGTATTTCTTATAGAAATAAGTTTTGTACATTATGTTATTATAAGAATTTATTAATGTAAGTTATTAAGCAACATCCTGCTGCAAAACAGGACTACGATCTTCAACTATTTTAGTCCAGAAGCTAATTTAACTATTCCAAAACAAGCAGAACTATGCCACAGAGTTGATATACAATCTACCATAATGTCTATGTGCTCTGTCTCTATTACAGTACTGTATACACCACACACTTTCTTATGTTTGTGTCTGAGTGGATGAAATACCATCTTATCTTACTGACAGGAAATCTGCCTATTTCTTTCTCACCAAAAGATACTTTGTGAAGTCTATACAAATTCTTCTCCCCACAAAAGTAAACTGTTTTAAGTGGGATCCAGCAGCTCTTTCAGAGTACAGTGGTTGTGGTGGTATGCCCTGAGATTTAGAAATAGTCATTTTATTTAAAAACAAAAAATATTAACACTTCTCTTGGAGAGTCCTCATATTTTAAATTTCCTAAACTGTTTGCCAAGAGCATTTGAAACGGTGTCAAAAGATGAACTGAAACTTACAACTTTCTCCTTGTTCCAAGTAGAACTGCTATTTCTATAAATCTACATTGACTGGCACTAGCTTTTTGCGTACGTTTAAAAAAGAAAAGGTAAAACACAGCCTCCTTTAAATATTTCTATGCCATATTTCTATGCCACCCCATAACAAGGATATCTGGGTGGTTTAAAATACCGACATCGGTTTAACAAACCAACCATAAAATAATAAAATATAAAATGCAATAACCCAGTAATTGAACTGAAGTCACATCTACTTATACTTTATATAAAATATTTTGATGTGAAAATAGTGGTATCCCATCACAGATGGTTGTGGGCCATCATAAAAATATTGACTGTTGTGTAAAAATTGTGTTTTGCTGAAGATAAAAGCGTGGTGAATTAAATTTGTTCCCTATCAGAAAAACATGTCTGAGCACAATCACATGGCCTGATAGATGCATCCGAGACAAACTTTAGTATGCACCAATACAATGTTGGTTTCCATTCACATGGGTATTCTCAGCAAGCACAAAAAACAAACAAAAAACAAGGAAACCTTTTCTGAATGTCAATACATGTAACTGAATGAGTACACAAAGGACTTTTAGTGGCTTTTTGGCTGATCTCAGATTCAACTTTAAGATAATGTGATAAGGCTAAATGAATTCAATTATTGTCACATGTAATTTATGGCCATGGCCATGTACTGCGGTATAAACCTTAATGTCAGTGCAGAGGCAGTGAAAAGCTTAATGTCATTTTTGTTTTATTGCTGCCTATTGCTGCAATAAAAATTTCCTCAGAGTTTCTGCTTCTCATTTATTATGCCCACAACCACACAGCCACACACCCTCTTCTGTTAACAGAGCTGACTTATATTGAGTCAGGCCATTGCTTCATCCATGCCAGTAGTATCTTTTGTAAATGTCAGTGTGTTCTTTCTGCAAACTTTATCTAAAGAAACTAAGGACTGAACTGGAGAGCTGAACAGGTCAACAACTCAGTGACTAACCCTACGCACCCCATGTAGAAACTCCCTGGTCCAGTCCCTGCTATCTCCACTTGAAAAGATCTTAAGCAGCCAGCGATGTGAAAGACCTGAGCCTCATACCCTGGAGAGCTGCTGTTCATCAGAGTAGGCCGGAGTGGGAATTACATAGCCCATGAGCCACATGCAACAATGTCATAGGCATCCTTATGGTTTTCAGAGCCAACCTAGAGACCGCAGACCACCTCATCACTTAAAAACAAAACACACACACACACAAAAAAACAGAAGTTGACAAAATCAGAGAATCAAGCCTCTATGGATATGATTCTTTACTAAAACAAGGTGTGCCACCTTTACTTTCCTTTAGCCTCACTTCTCGTTTTTCTGAAGTAACCTTTGGATGTCAATGGAGGCCAGAGGTGTACCCTGCAAGGGTTCAAAGGGACAGAAAATGGGGTTGGTCCCAGGTCTCAATGGCCATCCACCTATAGATTATACAGTGCTGATGTAAGGCACCTTCTGATGCTTCATTAATGAGCAAAGTCTCTTCCTCTCCCATCTACTGGTGCTTTCTCAAGTGAAAGTTATGTAACCTTCGGAATTTGCTGCACATCTGACAAGTGATTACACTAACCTGCATTAAATACTGTAAGATGATTTTTTTTCCCATTTTTTAATTCTGCCATGACTGCCTTGTGATGTAGTCACATTGGCAGTAGGAGGAGTCAGGGACAAGCAAATATTTGTAGTAGAAAGGGTCAGAGCCCGAAGACCCCCTGCATACTGTATATGGTTATGGGAGCAGAAAATCATATATTTGTCTCATTATTCAAAGTAACCACAACATCCTTCCCCAATTGGTTGGCTTCCAGATCTTTTTGACTCCACTTGTTCCAATTTGGTAGAGACGGTCCCAATTTATCCTTTGTCATCCCACTTTTTCAGCTGCTTTAAAATGGTTCTCTCTCCTCTTCCTCCCTTTGTCCTCAGCTTACATCCATTGCTGCAAATTGAGTTTCAAGTGCAAAAACAGTTTGCATTCACTTAACTTAGTGGGGGACAGGAAGGAGAGGAGCAGGATGGAATCCTTCCCTTCCCTGTAGATTCAGGCAAATGCCAACTGCTGCAGTCTTTCCTAGAATTCTTACTCATGAAACACCAGATGCTATTGTAGTGGCAAGGAAATGATGAAGACCTTCAGGTTGTTCCAAAACAGAAAGCTTTATTTTCCAAACCATTTATTTACTGCGCAGGGCAAGCAGCGGATATATAATGTCCAAAACTGCCAGCCCCGATTGATTAAAACACTTAGTTCTTATACCTTTGGTCAACAGCGTCAGCAATCAATCACATTTCTAGTCTACGTCAGCCATTACATTTGGAGCTTAATACCACCCCCAAAACAAGGGAACAAAGGCCTCAGTCACCAAATAACACAAAGATGAGGCGAAAGTGTATGCTTGACTCCCTTTTACTTCCCAGGCACCTAAGCATAGTGTTACAAGGCCAATCATACTTTCAAACCGAGATAAGGCAGGGACATCTGCTGTCCAATTCACTTATTTTTCTACTCATGCAGTACTTCTCTGAATTTAACTCTTTCATTCCCCCTTCATGCCAAATTCAATTCCTTGCAATTTGAAGCATGCGCTATTTCCCTATTGCCTTTATAACACAAAAGATACATAGCAGCAAAGAATTCCTCCAGCAGTCAGGTATACAAAACCTGTGAAAAGGGTTTTCACCCACTACTGTAACAAGTTCACTAACATGCATTCCATGGTGCCTCCGGTGACAATGGGGATTGAGATAGAGACCCACGGTTTTAGGGGAAAGATTTATTGTGCACAATGTCCCAGTTAGATACTTCTCAAAAGTCTGGGCCCGTCCAAAAAGAGAAACTGACATGTACAAGTGGTTCCCACTATTCTCTTGCCTAATCTTACTAATGTTGCAAAGTAAGGGAAGCTTTGCAAGACACATTCCATCCCCCCTAACACTGTCTCACAGAGTACCATTGTATTCCTTTCAAACACAGACAGATTTCAATCAAAGCATATACTGCAGCCTTTCCCTCTATTACTCTAATCATTACAGATTGAAAACTATTTAACATGCAGAGTACAGAAAAGCAGATTTAGTAAGGCCATTATTTATGCACAAAGCAATTCTACAAACAGTGTCTTTTACCCATACTTACTTAGGGAACCAGATAATCATGTCCACATGCCTGCAGAGTACAAGAATGACTTTCTAACATTGAATACTGCTAAATGTATTTTCCCTCTTCACAATCAAATTCATTTACACAATAGTAAGACAGTTCAACCAATTTCATGCTGGGCTACCTTCATTGGTTGGTGCCCTGGGTGAAAGGTGATACCCTCAGTGGCCACACCAATTCATCCCAGAAGACAAACCATATACCCATTTACCATTGTAAAAGCTGGTTTCTTTCTAGAACTCATTTATGGAGGACCAGGCCCCCCTTTTCCCATATAACCTCAATAAAACCATTGCTATAACTAAAGGAAAAGTCAACATTGGGATGCTTTCCTTGGCAGGCCTGTAGAGATTCAGGGATTTCAAACTTTACATAACAATTGGGATAGTCTCCTAAGCTTAGCCCATTAGAACATACTCAGTCATTACTGACATTCAGGGTGTTCAAGATCTGATTGACCAGTTGGTGAAACCAATTCACTTCCCAGCCTCTCCTGCCCAGCATTCTCATCATCACCATCATTACCAGCAATTACCATATACACATATCTTCCAACCCCACAGAACATCCGTCTGTAGTGATAAAACAGGCAGGCCAGGCTTCCTGCCCCTCCTATGCCTGCCACAACCCATAATATTGTCTCCAACATTCAGGGATCTGGCCGTGTGTAGAGCAGTGTGTACGTCCCAGGTCACACCTGCAACAGGGCCTAGTCCCCGTCTTCTTCCTCTCCAGTTGCTAAGTCTGACCGTAAGTAGAGCCTGACAGCTTCCAGGTGTGTGTCAGGCAATAAGGTCTAGCTTAGATTTCTTCATTCACCAGTTGCGGATCTGACTGTGCTTAGAGTGACCAATTTCTCCTGGTCTGGCCACAGCAGAGTCTAGTCCGAATTTTCTCTCCCCCTTTTCGTCTGGAGATCTTCAGTTTCAGAGGATTTTACAACCCAATCAGTAAAGGCTCTCTTAGCCTGGCATAAAGTATCCAAAGCTTCAACCCTGCTACCTTTACAGCTGTAGGGGCAACCAGCAACACCTAATACAATCCCCTCCACCTATGACCCAGTTGCACTCTAAGGGGAATCTCTATTCCCACATTTTCTCCCTTGTTGTACTCAGAGCTTTCCCTAATCTACTAACTCTCCCTTATATGTCTCCTTGATCCACCCAAAATGGCCTCATGTTTTGGCTTGAAAGGGAACAAACAGCCTTATGGTTCTGTGAAGTGTGCACCTCATCCTATGCCATCCTATGACGGGGCTCTGGGAAGAACAAAAATACTCCTTGCTTTTCTGTTGTGGGCTGCACATGGAATAAAAGTGAAAAGCCTCTGTAAAATGGGCTAGGTAGATGGTGATATCATATCACTTGCCCTGTGTTGGCATCCAGTCCAAAGACATAGCCAGGGCTGTTGTTTGGGCCATACACGTTGAACTACTGTTTCTTCGGGATTTTTATCCCATTTCCTCCACTTCTCCTGAGTTCTGAGGTCTGCAGGTACAATGTGACTTCCAGGTGATTCCTAGAACGGTGGTTCTTGCCTTTGGTGATCCTGTGGACAGATGCAGGTCTGTTGCTCTTGAGCATATGTGGTGTGTGGGCCTTTAGGGCTGTTGTTGGTCCTTTAGCTGTCTCACAGCTTGCATCTCTCTTTTCTCTCTCCCTTGCCTTTTCAGTCAGCGTCCTTCAACTGCAGTTCCACTTCCAGCCTGGAGGGGCGCACAATCGCCTCTCAGAAGTGCCCCCTTATTTTCTCCCTTCCAGCTCAGAGGTGCACCATCACCTCTCCTCCCAGCTTACTCGTAGGGGTGCTCTGTCACCTCCTCCATCCAGCTGAGGCTGCGCTTAGGGAGCCATTCCAATCTCCACCTTATCGGGGACTGGTGAGGGGGCACTCCTTTGCTGCTTGGACTGCCAACTTTCCTTTTCCAGAATGTCACAACTCCAAGCCCTTGCCCTTCTCTGTCTGTGGGATGAGGAACAAAATTTTTCCTCTTAACTGCTGGCCACTGACAGTATTCTACTTCCATTAGTCCCTGCATCTGTCAGTTGGACCATCTTTTCTGCTTTCCTCTTCCACACACGTCCACATCCTTCTCTGATCCTCTTCAGGCTCTCTTGCCTATATCTCTCCTGCCCCCACTGGGCACATTGGCTCTCAGAGACCCTCATCCTCTTCTGGGGTCTCTTATCTCTTCTGACCTCTGCTCCATCATTCGTTAATCTTCTTTCTTTCTCCGCTTGACAGCCAGTCATAAATCTTGCTTCATAGAGCCTTACAATCGCAGGCCCTCTAAACCTTCCTTAATTGTTCTGTGGAATCCTGTATCCTGAAGCCTTTTCAAAGACTTCCTGAAGAGATTCCTCTGCTGCATCATATGAGAGGTTGCTAACAATAGGAGTCCCTTCAGATTCCTGGAGCCTCCTCCAAACACTCAGATAGCCTTGGGTTTTTACAACAGCCCACAGCTCCCAGTATTTCCAGGCGGTCTCCCATCCAAGTACTAACCAGGCCCGACCCTGCTTAGCTTCCGAGATCAGACGAGATCGGGCGTGTTCAGGGTGGTATGGCTGTAGGCAGCTAAGCCTCTCTTTTTCAGCTCCCTTCGGTTTCATGCAGCTTTTTCCTACTATGTTAGATGGCACCTCCTACTGGCCACCGTTCTGCAGCATCCCCTCCCTCTCCTCTCAGGTAGGAAAGGGCAGCCAGGGATTGTGGTTTCCTGTAATTCTCCACCCACAACTTTAAACATATTGACTGGCTTTTTCTAGCAGAGTCTGACACTGGGAAGAATTCCCAGTGTATTCAGATCCCATCAGGGGTCCATCAAAGACACTCTCCCCCCTGTCCATGCCTGTGGGGAGTTCTCTCCTGGATGATCCGCTCTACCTGCTGAATAATTTGGCTCCTTTCTTCAGTAGTGATTGGCAATCTTGCCAGTTAGGCATGTGCATTGCCATGAGGCTAGAACACAGTTCTACTATCTTTCAATTCAACAGATCAGACGTGGTGAAGGGCGCATATGCATAAGCCTAAACAGGTATGTAGGGGGGTGTTGTAGATTTGGCATCATCTGAGTTAGCTGCCTCAATAGAAGGCAACTGCATTCCTAGCCCGAATGTCCACAGGCAAATCTTCCTATTGAGGGGAGTTTACAATTTCCCTAAGTTGTTGAGTAGCTTCTTTAATAAAAAATCTTCTGGTTCTGCTGCTTAGAATCCTCAGGCAGCCTCTCTGGTGGGGTCTGCCGCTACTTCCATTCTCCCCCTCCTTCTCATTGCAAGCTGGGGGTGGGGAAGAACTGCTGCAGCCATTTCTTCTCCCAGTCAGTCTCACCCTTTTCTCTTCCATGCAAAAGCAGGCGGGTCTTTCATGCAAACGCTGATTCTTTTGCTCTTCCCCCTCCCTGTCTGTCTCCTCAGGGGAGAGGCAGTTTCCTGTTGGTGTGTTTAATTCCCCCCGGGGGGGATCCAATATTTTACTTCTCTTGTTACTACAATTCCCATGTGCCCCAAAGTTCGTATGCTAAATGCTTTTTTTTTTTAAAAACTTATTGTCAAATAGAGATTTGCAGCCCCTTTTTTTCCTTTTTTTTTTTTTAACTAAGTTGTTGACGTAATAATGCCAGAATTGCAAATTCACGCTCCTCATTCCCTCCGTCTCAAGAGGGGGAGGGTTGCATTCAGCCCGATGGCCACAAGGAGTGAGAAAAAAGCCATGTCTTTTGGAGAAGCAGCCTTCCCTATGCTAAAGCTGCATTGTAATCTTGTTTTCTCTCTTTGATGTAGAAATGTATCAAAAAGGTAGACACAACTGCTGCCACACTAGAAAGAATAGTTCATTGTTCATTGTAAGGGAAAAACGAAACTAACACCTCTTGTATGACATGTTTGTCTATACGGACTCTCAAGGTGGGGTTTTTGCTTTGTTTTTGTTGTTTTTCCCTTCTTCTCCAGATGCGGCTTTTCTCTGTGCTTAGAGAAAACATTGGGACTCTGTATTGTTTAGAAATGTTGCAAAAAGTACTGGAGGAGAAGTTTCCAAAGTTCTCTTTTTTTTTTCTTTTCTTTTCCTTCTATGTGAGCCAAAAGGGGGGGGGATTCTGATGGCTGAAGAGTTTAAAACATGAAACAGGCAGCTGTCACCAGAGTCTTCAGCAATGTTTTCCAAAACTTCGCCATCCTGTATTCATTTACCTGAAAGCCCGCTTTTTTTGTTATTATTATTATTTTTCCTTGCTTCTATGACATCCTCACTCAGCCTGCCAGGCTGAAAATGAGTTATCGAAACTATCTTCATAGCCCTCCCTATGTACACACTGACAGAATTCTTAAGCATTTGGCTAAAGAAACTTCCATTCTCCAAAAACCAGCGACTATGGAGTTAACATTTGGAGGAGGAAGGAGGGGTCGCGGGGGGGGATAGTACTGCTTCCAGCAACACAGGAGAGATAGAGAGAGGGAGGGGCAAGCAAAGAGATGCCGCTTTTGCTTACACACACACAAGCCTTTGGGGGAAAAAAATTTCTTTCATCAAATCAGTGTTTTTCTGCCACTTCTAAGAATCTGCTTAAAAGTTCATCTCTTTCTCAGCCCTTTTCACTCACCCCCCTTTCCTGCTCTGAAACTGAGCTAAACAGTTTGAGCTGAACAACCAGGTAGAATGAACAATTGAGGTAGGAAACCTTTAAGTTCCTATGCCAACTGCTTTTTCAAAAAAGCTTGTTGTCAGATAGCCTTCTTCTCTTTCTTCTTGGAAGTCCCTCGAATTGTGAATTACCAGCCCATTAAATAAACAGACTTGTTCCTTGCCTTTTGCAGAGTGATTTTCTTTCCAGTTGATTGAATCACTGAACTGTGCGTTTGGAGAAAACAACAAATCCCTATTGTTTCCTCACTACTTCTATTAACACCTACGGTTTGCTTCATCATTTACATACTGACTTAATTTCTGCTTTTTCCAAGCCCCTGGCCAGATAACTTCCATCCCTGCAGGCAACTTCATGGTTAACTCAGAGCCAGGAGAGGGAGGGGCTCTGGGCAATGGCACCCAGCAGAGGGAAAACAGAGCGCTTTTCTCCTGTCCTGGGATTTTCCTACAGCACAAATAGCACACAGCAATGGTAACGTTTCCACTGAATCCTTTCTTAAGATTCTTCAGCATATTGTCCAGAGGGTTTGCCAACTCACCCCCCTCCCATATCCTCCCGCTGTTTAGACAAAACACAGAAGGGGGAGGGGATTTGACGCGCAGGTAAAAGGGGGTCCTGTGCGCCCACACAAGAGGATTTTACAACAGACTTTCTGTGTCGACCTGGTCACCCAGACGGAGTCAATGGCATGAGCCAGGAAATGCGACACCAAGCATAAATCTGACTCTGGTCAGACCAGTCACACCACACTCACACCAACAAACGGCCTCCCACCACCGTTTACCAGACTCGAAGAGATGTCTCTTTACCAAAGTCTTCGCGGCTTCACTCACGGCCCCACTAGCCATGAGTTACTAGGGCGAGACTTAGAGAGGTGATCAAGCTCTCTCTTTCCCTTGAAAACGCAAGGGAGTCAACTTCACCAATTAGCCGTGGGAGGCCTTATGCTTTCTGCATGACCAGAGTCCGTTGACTGGAAAATGCTGCTGCCAGGGAAACCACCCCGCTCAAGGCCAAACCTCTTCGACCAATGCAGTCGAGGGCGCCCTGGGTTTCGCCAAGAGGGGGGCAGCGACCCTAGCACTCAAGCGTCCGTCAAGGGGAGCTCCAAAGCCCCTTCTCTCAATTTCCCGGCCAACGCACCAAAAATGTAGTGGCAAGGAAATGATGAAGACCTTCAGGTTGTTCCAAAACAGAAAGCTTTATTTTCCAAACCATTTATTTACTGCGCAGGGCAAGCAGCGGATATATAATGTCCAAAACTGCCAGCCCCGATTGATTAAAACACTTAGTTCTTATACCTTTGGTCAACAGCGTCAGCAATCAATCACATTTCTAGTCTACGTCAGCCATTACATTTGGAGCTTAATACCACCCCCAAAACAAGGGAACAAAGGCCTCAGTCACCAAATAACACAAAGATGAGGCGAAAGTGTATGCTTGACTCCCTTTTACTTCCCAGGCACCTAAGCATAGTGTTACAAGGCCAATCATACTTTCAAACCGAGATAAGGCAGGGACATCTGCTGTCCAATTCACTTATTTTTCTACTCATGCAGTACTTCTCTGAATTTAACTCTTTCATTATGCCATCGTAGCCAATGGTCAGGGATAATATACTTTTTAATGCAAAATATCTGAAGAGCGCCAAGTGAGAGAAGGCTGGGCTACAGTATTCAATCATGGCTGAGTCCTAACTTTCTCAATACTGCACTGAGGACAATCAACTGTCATTTTTCTGTTTGACACCTGCCAGGAATTCTGCTCATTAATCACAGCCAAGTATTCACCACATCAGAAGGAATAACCAACAGATGGATCTGGTGGCACCATTTCAAGATTCAGCACAATGTGACCAAGTGCCAATTTCATGGGCTGTGTGATAAGTGAATTTTGTTCATTCAACATTTCAGCTGTTCACTTAAGCTACTGCTGTCTTTCATGAGGCAACAGCAAGAGAGCATATGGGCATTTGCTCTTGCTTAGATCTTAGGAAATTAGGCTGAATCAACACCACACTGGAACAAATGGTGAATAGCAACAACATATGGATCATCTTGGCAAGATAAGCCTGATGAGCTACATCATTCTAGGAACACCACAGGTAGAGTGGAGAAGCAATTTTTACAGTGACCTACACTGAAGGCCACCAATGTTGTATCTTGCTTAAGGTCTTACCAAAATCCTGCCCAGCTGAGACAACAAAGGCTAGGAAACTCAGTATAAAAGTACAAGTTCAATCTCCCATGAGAACCATTCATTTCATTTCAGATACTTTAGATATTTTGCAAAGGAACCTAAGGTTTTAATGCCTCTCTTTGAAATATTCTTCCAAGCCACTGAAACCAAATTCATTTCCACTTTTAGTTAATAGTGTAAAAGGTAATGGCAAGGACCACCTTTATGTGTGTATAGTCAGTGCAAAGCAAAGTAAGGCTTCAAAGCCTGAATGAGTCCCTTGATACTAATAAGCAATTAAAAATGAAAAGCAGCCCACACAAGTGGCAATACTGGTATTTTCCTGCAATTACACAGAAAACCAATTTTCCCCAAGGTCCTCCAAAGGCCAGACCCAACCACTGAATTCTGCCTCCTAGAAGTGGAAATTCCAGCAATGGTTTCCTCCAATTAAAAAAAAAAAAAGGATAATAAATAATTGACCTTTTTGCTGTTTGCTGTGGCACCTAACTTTTGTTGCCTAGGCCACGAAGATCAAGAAAGGCCCTCCCTCCATCCCAGCTGCCACTGCAGTGGCCTCAGATGGGGGAGAGAAGAGCAGGCAGGCACAGCTCCATCATGCCTAGGCCCAACCATTGATAGAAGGTCCTCCCTCCATTCTACCTACCACTAATATGGTCTCAGAGAGAAAGAACAGCAGCTGGCATGTGCTAGACTTAATTCCCTTCCCCACAGCCATCCCTTTTTCCTTGTATGTCTGTGTCTTTTTAGATTGTTAGACTGAGAGCATGGAATTATCACATTCACAATTTTAAGCTGCTCTTGTGAAGTGCCATGTATACTGCTGATGCTAATAAATAAATGCACATTTGCTGTTTGTTGTATCACCTAACATTTTGTTGCCAGCTGTCTAAAGATCAATCTAAACATTAAGGGGAATGTGAATTTCCTGAGATTAACATATCTTCCCTCTCACAGTAGGGTTTAAGCAGAGGTATTTGCCTCACCAATCAGATATGTGAATAAGTTTGGGTTTACCTTCGAATGAGCAATCACAAAACAAACCATGCTAGATGCAAAGTATGCAACTGAAGACAATCACATGCTGTGATAAATAGAATGCTTTCACCATCTGAAGGAGCATATCTTCTATATCCACTTAGTGTATCATCTAGATTGACTTTCCCTTTATTTACTACTAGGCTCCTACTCAGCTTTCAGAATCCCCTAGCCATCATAGTCCTGCTACTGCTGCCACCACTGCTACTTCTCTGCTTGCTCTGTATGAGCAAGAAGACAATGTAAAAAACAAGGAGGAAGGAATCGTATCCTCCAAAAATCTTGTCCTCTCTCTTCTTCTGTCAAAGGTGTGCTTATCCAGCCCAAAAGAGAAGAAAACTCTCTGTAGTAAAAACTATGCTGAGGCAGAGGTTGGTTCTTAAAGAATAAGATCCACTAAGAGCATTTTCCCTTAAGGGGTCCTAGAGAAATTTATTTTTAACTACCAGTATTTTTATTTCAAAATATTGCTACACTACTTTTCATTTTAAATAAACCAAAATGACTCACAATAAAAACTGAAAATAGAAGCCAAAAGAATAAAAAAACAGAACAATAAAAACCAACAAAAGCCATTCCTTTAAAAATCAGTGGTAACAGATACAGCTAACAACTATGGAAATGATTGGGAAAATACATGGATAAACAGATACGTCTTCACAGCTGATGGTGGAAATACATATTCTGGAAGCCTGCCTAATTTCGAAGGAAGAACCATTCCACATAGTAGGTGGAACCTACCAAAAAAGGGCCTCCTCTGCAGTGCACCCAAACAAGCCTCACTAGACTATGATACCACAAACAAACAAACCCTACACACACACACACACAGAGAAAGAGAGAGAGAGAGGAAGAAGGAGAGAGAGAACATAAGGAATCATAGAATCATAGAATCATAGAAATTCAGAGTTGGAAGAGACCACACAGGCCATCCAGTCCAACCCCCTGCCATGCAGGAACACCCTCAAATCAATCCCGACAGATGGCCATCAAGCCTCTGCTTAAAAACCTCCAAGGAAGGAGACTCCACTACACTCCGAGGCAGCAGATTCCACTGCCAGACAGCCCTGACTGTCAGGAAGTTCTTCCTGAGGTTCAGGTGGAATCTCCTTTCCTGCAGCTTGAATCCATTGCTCCTTGTCCTGGTCTCTGGAGCAGCAGAAAACAAGTCCCCTCCTTCCTCTACGTGGCATCCCTTCAAATATTTAAACATGGCTATCATGTCCCCTCTTAACCTCCTCTTCTGCAGACTAAATATACCCAGCTCTCTAAGTCTATCCTCATAGGGCATGGCTTCCAGGCCTCTCACCATTTTGGTTGCCCTCCTAAGGACTGGAGCAATTTATTGAACAGAGCGTCTCTCAGATCACCTGGTCTTGAGCTGTGTAGGACCTTATAAGCCAAATGCAATATCTTATCTCAGTATCCAGTTTTGACATGACATGTTATCTAAACCAGTTCAGATCTTTCATGCATGGTAGGGGATCTCATTAAGTAGTCTGCCCACTGCATTCTGCATTAATTGCAACCTCAAAATACGGGGAGTTGAACATGTATAAGACATTCCAAGCCATGTCCTTATACACCATGATATATTCCACTGATAAGGCACCATATTTGCCAGAGTATTAGACACACCAGTGTATAAAATGCATCCTATTTTCAAATGTATTCTTTAGGGGAAAAAAATTTAGTACCCTGTTCTCTGCTCCTGTCATTTCTACCTGGGTGGAGAAACTTCTGCAGATGTGATTGGGATGGAACCTGTCTGAAATTCTGAAAAGACACTCCAGACAGAGGAGAGGAACCAAGTTAAACGGACCAATGGTCTTAAATCAGTTGACAGCCAACTTTCTTCCCAGGAAATTCTTGCATGAAACCTCCAACAGAAGAAGAAATGTTATCTTCTGTGCAGAAAACATTGTTACACAGAATCTACAGTTGCTCAGTATTTACTCTGTGCTAAAGTCACACTTTCTGGCACAGTAAACAGCATCTTCTCCACAGATAATAGCAAGCAGTCTCAGGGAGGTGGCAAGCAGGTGTGAAGGGGCAGCGAGTGGGAATGGGGGATGGCAAGCAGATGCAGGGGGGTAGATAGTGGGCACAGAGGGAGTGGTGAGCAGGCACGGGGGAAGGCAAGCAGGTGTGGGGTGGTGGTTAAGTGGGCACAGAAGGCACGGGGGTGGCAAGTGGGCATGCGGTGGCGAGTGGGCTTGGGGGTGCCGAGTGGGCACAGGAGGCTGGGGAGCAGGCACGGGGGGTGGCGAGCGGGCATGTGGGGAGTGGCAAGAGATCTCCCTGCCAAGGCAGAAAGAACAAGAAGGTGTCTTTCCTTTCCTTTTTGCCTTGCTGGGCAGGAATTACCCATATTTGCCAGTGTATAAGACGCACCCCATTTTCAGAAGGCATTTTTTTGGGGGAAAGCCTATCTCATGCTCTGGCAAATACGATATATTAAAACATATGTCTATCTCAAGGAACAAGTCTGGCATGTGTAGTTTTAAGATAGTGCTTGCTCATTATTGGTTAATTTACATTACTGTCAAAATCTTTTTATCAGTTAATTGCTATTGCTGTGTAGGCTTTGTTTAACTGCCTGTTATGGATAGACTGGGATTTCAAGCATCATTAAATAAATGTCTGTCTTCAATCTACTACAGACACCATTCTTGAACCCTAAAGGGGCAATCTGTTGACAAAGGTGGGATGAGTGGAATTCAATATAATAATAAAAATCATAGCAATAACAACAACTCCAATCTTAGGATTGACTTGGAGAAAGGGGACCACATATGACCACTATAAGAGGTTTGAAATTCTAATTAAAATCTCAAGATTGTGTGTCTCTCCAACCCAATCTGTCCTTGGATTGGTTAAAAATGTTCTCGCTTTTTCTTCCTTTTATTTCAGCTTGTTATAGCCGCTGTATCAGATGAAGCAGGTGATAAGTGTTTTTTTGCCACTGAGGCCACTTGAATGTCTACTGATAGAGATGAGTCCAAGAGTACCATCAGACTATGTCCCTATTCTTGTACATAGACGTACAATCCTATCCAGGGCAGGTAAACTATCTAACTTTCAGAAAGATCTACTCTTAGGACATCTATCTTTCCAGGATTCAGTCCCAGTTAATTAGCCCACTGACTCTTGGAACTGCTCTGGGTTGTTCACATCAGACTCAGTTTCCAAATTATAACAACTTCTAAATTAGATCTGCAGATTGATGCCACCTAATTTCAAATTTTCTGAGATGTTAAAAATTGTGCCCTGTGGCACCCCACAACACAGTTGTCAAAGGTCAGAGGCACAACCCCCTGTCCATGCTGCTCTTGGGAACCAAACTTTCAGGTAAGAGTGGAATATTTAATAGTGCAATGCCTCCCAGTCCAGCCCATAAAACCAATCCAGGAGGATACCATACCCAACAGTATCAAAAGCTATTGAGAGATCAAAGAGGAGTAACAGGGTTGCATTAGCTTTGTCTTTCTCCCCATGAAGAGGATCCATCAAGGTGAGAAACAGGCGTGAACCCAGATTGAAATGAATCTAAATAATCTGTGACCTTCAAGAATCTCTGTGGCTGTTCCACAACAACTATTTACAACTACCTTGGCCAAAAAGGGGTATTTCCAACCTGATGGAAATTCTTATAAACCTCTGGGTCCAGTGAATGCTTTCTCAGAAGCATTCACACAACTGCTGTAGATGGCACTACCCTCCCTCCCTGAAAAAAGCTTACAGAGAACTATTAACCAACTCTGGCTCATCTAGCCAACCTTCTATAAGCTATTTCAAACAAGCGAGATGAGTAGAGGTCAATAAGGCATGAGCTGGTCACATTGGTACTGTTTCTTTGGGACTATTAACTCAGTTTATCTAGATCCAGTACCATAAAGAGAGCACAGTGAGAAGCACTATGATATAGTGATTAGATCCATGTTCTAGTCTTCAGTGAAATCACAAAACTCACTGAGAAACCTTGAGCCCATCACTCTTTATCAGCATGACTAACCACACAAAATTGTTATGGAGATAATGAGGGAAGAAGAGATATGTGTGTCTCAAAAAGTGGGATATAAATGTAACTAATAAATAAAATGAGAGCCACCATGCTGTAGTGGTCTGAGTGTTGGACTACGACCCTGGAGACCAGGGTTTCATTTCTCAAGGGGGGCATGGAAACCCACTAGATGACCTTGGATGCATCACACATTCTCAGCCCCAGAATTTGCAAGGTGATAGATTCACCTTGAAGTTGCTATAAGTAGGAAATGATCTGAAGGCACACAACAACAACAACAACAAGAAATAAAACAAAACTAATAATAAATAGTGGTGCCTTGATTTGATTGATTGTTGAACTAGAGCTTCAACAGTAGTAGTTGTGTGCCTTCAAGTTATTTCTGACTTATGGTGACCCTACAGCAAACCTACTTTGGGGTCTTCTTGTCCAGATTTGTTCAGAGGGGGGATTTGCTTTTGCCCTCCTCTGAGGCTGAGAGAATGTGAGTTGTCTAAGGTCACCTATTGGGTTTACATGGCTGAGTGGGGATTCAAACCCTCGTCTCCAGAGTTGTTGTCCAACACTCAAACCACTATACCTCACTGAACTCCAGGAGACCAGGATTCAAATTCCCACTTGGCCACAAAAACTTACTGGATGGTCCTGTGCAAATCAAACAGCCTCAAAAGAAGACAGCAGCAACCCATCCCCCTAAACAAATCTTGCCCAGATAATTTTGTGATAGGTCTTCCATAGGGTTGCCCTAAGTCAGAAACTACTTTAAGGCACACAACAATAACAAAGTTAATAACAGCAAAACAGAACTGAGAAACTCGGGTTTAAACCCTCTCTTAGGCCATTTCTGCAACTAGAGTGTTATAGCGCTATGATTCCACTTTCAACATCCTATGGAATCCTGGGGTTTGCAGTTTCGAGAGGGGCCCACTGGCCCCTCCTGAAACTGCAAACCCCAGGATTCCATAGGATGTTGAAAGTGAAATCACAGCATTATAACATTCTAGTGTGGAAATGGCCTCAGACGTGAAATTGATCAGCTGCCATCAGGACAGTCACCTTTTCTCATCCAGTGTCCCCACAAGATTGTAAGGATAAGATGAAGCATTTTTGGAGAGGGCACAAATGCCAATCCCAGCTTCTATGGAGAAGAGGATCAGAATAAAATAAAATAAAAAAGTTTACCTCCATAGCCTACAAGCAGCAACCAGCTTCTCTCTAAACCTGTGTCAAAGCTTTCCAAATTAACCCAGCATCTCCCTGACAAAGGGCAAAGGTAAGAGTCTAGCCATAATATACTTCATACATACATACAGCAGTAGAATACCAGACTAAATTGGTACCCATGTCTTGAGAACACTTAATTACAGAAAACACATTCAGGATATGCATGTTAGTCAGTGATCTGCTGCCAAGAAAAGTCACTCACAAACTCCTTTGAATTACAAGAACAATACCAGAATCACTTGACTATAGCATTTAGGCATAAAATCCTCTCTTTTCTAAAGCAATTTGTACAAAAAATAAATAGGTAGGGAGAAGTTTCAAATTAAGGCAACAGAAAAGTGTCTGGGTAAAAAGATAATTTGAATATTTCAACTTAAAATAATTTTTCAAAGAAAAAACCCCAAGAAATATTCTGTAGTTAGCAAGGCTGTATTTCCTTGGTACAGAGCCAATGAATCTTAAACAGCAAGGAGCAGCTGGACATTCAAAATCCCAAGTTAAGGCCCTCTGCTAATCACTGTGTCTGACTGTCTGGACAGAGACAATAGCTGAAAGGACATGGTCTTTTCTGCAAATAGCTGCCTATAGAGCTGTGTCATACTAAGATATCAGACAGCCTTTATGTTCTGCCCTGCCATCCTTGATCTAGGAGACAAATTCATTGGAAAAGAGAGCACAAATTATACAAATTCATCTGATGTTACAATTGGAAAGCATCTTCCATACCAAGAAGAGTCACAGTCTTGTCTATGGCTGCACAAGTGTGATTCAATGGCTCACATTTCACCTGTCATTAAAGACTTTGGTCAAGATTGTATTCAGTTACTGAATAAACATAAGGCCCCATCACTCTATTTATTTATGCTTGTGGTCTGGGGTTCTCTGGACTACTTCCTTGACTGCTCAGTGACAGTTGTACACCCAACAATCAACGAGTATGTTCAGAGCACAGAACTCCATCAGGAGGCCATTCAGCTGCCATTAAGTTGCTTTGGCAAAGGCACTAAACAAGGAGGAATCGGATATCTTCTTGTACAGTGCTAGAAAAAATATTTATGCTAGTGTAAACTGGAATTACACTGCTGACTTCAAAGGGATTTCAAAGGGCTAAATCCCACTCAGTCTTTGAAGAGATTTAAGCAGTCTGGGTGTGAGCTGAATCAGAAAAGATTTGGGGTTTTGCAGGAGGGAGAGGAAGGACTGCAACCACTGGCATGCTCCCGCCAAAACCAACATGGCCATGCTGGCTCTTGGATTCTGGGAGCTGTAGTCCAAAATGTAGGAAATAAGACCAAACCGGTTATGATTTAATCTTATTAGCAGAATTGTGCAGAAGAAGCGGGTAAAGTTCTCTTTGTTAACGTACTCGTGGCATGAGAATACTTGATCCAATTAAATGCAATACACACAGGTAGCTTTGAATAAACACTTAAAAGTTTACTAAAGACTTCTCCATCTACATATCCATTGATAACTTGCTACCTTAACTAACTAAAGAGGTAGAGGATAATCTCCAGTATCACTCACCACCATCTTGATGGTTTGGAGGCATGCAGATTTCATAGGATAGCATCCATGAGGGAGAGAGGAAGGGAGAGAGAGAACAAAGAAGACTAAGATGTCTCCTTCTCTTTTTGAAAAGACTTAACTTTCTTCCTATCAGGATACAGTTCTGGATCACATGATCTGATGACCTGGGCCCTAAAGGTATTTATGATCATGCAATAAAAGCAGAGAGAGTGAAGATAGAGCATGCACACACAAGAGGCAGCCCTGTGAGCTAACTATCCCATTTGTTCTAACAATGAAATGGGGGAAAGAGAATGCTGGTAATTTTCCAACACAAAAAAACTGATTTTTCTAAGCTTTGCATACAACGGCAGCCTTTAGCCATGAAAGGAAAGGAGAAGAATTTAAGGCCTGGGAATGTTTCATCTTCCAAACTATAAGACCTTAAAAACAATAACTTTTGAAACATAAATCTAAACATATTTTTATCCACCAGATTTAATCTAAATGCAAAATGTTCAGGAGTATGTGGGCATGTGCAAGTACACATATAATTTTATTCTTTCTTTCTCAGCTATTGAAGATGATCTGAGTTAATATATAGGCTATATGGCATAAACAAATTTCACTTTGGGGAGGTTTCATGGGGGCACTCCAGTTACTTTTTTCATTTATACAAACAAGTATGTTTGCTGGCCAGTCAAGAAATAAATGCTCTCTCAAGGACAACTGAGATTAATGCTTAATGTGAGAAACATTTGAATACCCAAAGAAATAGAAAATCATCATCTAGAGCAGTTTAAACCAAGCAATCATTAATTATGGTTAATGGGTCTCCTAAGAAAATACTGGGTACTACAGATAGCTGGGAATAGAAATGAAAGCTGTGAAATAATGAGACTGGGATTTGTATGTGAGGCTTCCAGAACAGGTGTGACTTCTGCCTCTGAGGACCTTTCACATTAAACAATTATAGCAGTATTATTTCACTTTAACTGCCATGGAGTCCTAGGATTTTCAGTTTAGGGAACAGAATTTAGAATTATCAACCAGACAGTTTGTCTGCCTTATCTAACTACAAACTCTAGGGCCATTTCTGCACTAGGCTGTTATAGTGCTATTATTCCCCTTTCAACATCCTATCAACATCCTCAAAGGTCCCTCCCTAAACTGCAAACCCCAGGATTCCATAGGATGTTAAAAGGGGATTAATAGCACTGTAACAGTCCAGTGTGGAAATGGCCTAGGATTCCACAGGAAGAATCTATAGACATTAAAGTATAATCATACTGCTATAATGTAGTGTGAAAGGGCCCTGGCTCTAGACTGGAATTAAGACTGGAATCTCTCATCTTTCCTTTTCACAAACAGGAACAACAGCTCTTACCAGAGTAAAAAAAAAAAAAGGTGATGTTAGGGAACTATAGCTTCCTTAATCCTCAAGCTAGCATGGCCAGTGTAGTCCCCAAAAATCATTTTTTCACCGATATCTGATGCAACTTACCCAGCTGGTAGCTTCTGAGTGGGAGGTAGCTGATTTCCTCTTGGCATGCCTTCTTTCACTGCACTACCCATTCTTCTTAGAAGGGAGCCTCCTGAAGACTGTAAGGCAGTTGCACGGCTGGGTGGATGATATTCTTGTTCCGGAACCACCTCCTCACATCGGGAGCCTCTGAAACCAGAACGGCAAATACAAACCTGGGGGCGACTGCAGGATCCTTTGTTCTGGCATGGAGGGTCACACACAGCTGCAGAGAGAAGCAAAAGAATGAACAGAGTTAAAGTACAGTTGCCCTGAAGCCCCTTTTCCACATGTCCATGAAATGAAAGGAGACAGGGTGCTCCGTACAGATATAACATCAACAGAGGAAGAGATACAGGGTGAGCTTAGAACTAACTTTGGCCCTTGTAATATAAAGAACAAGCATATACACCAATCAGTCCCATGCTGGATTAGTCAATAGTCCTGCAATCCCTCCTCTCTTTTTTTTTTCAAAATTGTTATGCACGTACTCGTTAATTTATGTACTGTGCTTTCTTTAAAAAACACATAGGCCCTTTCCACATGACGATGCTCTTCGGCATTGTGGCTCTGCAAATCTGAGTCTGGAAGGGAGCGCATCAGCAACACTCTCCTCTCCACCTGCTCGCTCCCTGAGGAAGGGAGTGGGATAGCCTCATGCCTTCCTTCCACAGCACAGCTGGGCACTTGCCATTGCTATGCTGGGTCAAGAAGTGTCACAAATGTGTGGCCACAGCTTCTGCATGATGGTAGGTATGGGAGTGCAGCACGATGGGAGGTGTAAAAAGGATTTTATCCATTTTTCAAATACCAAGCGTGTGTGATGCTTCGTGACCGAATGACAATGGGACAGTGATGACGTCATGCAGAAGCATGACCTGCCAACCGCTGCCGTCCTGTAGCAGAAACAGCTAAGCGTCGTCATGTGGAAACAGCCACAGTTTTACAAAAGCTGCAAAACTCGATCTAAAATATGAGGAAGAGATGGCTGTTTGTCTTCCAGTGTTGGTCACTGTCAAAACAGAAAGCTGAGCTAGACAGTCCTTTCATCTGATTTAGTTATCATCCATATCAGCGCTATACACAACTATATTGTACTGAAGTATTGCAGTACTAATCTCTCTTAAGTTTTTTTTCACAAAACTGGAGTGAGTGCACTTCTAGAGTGGCTAAGCTGCTCAAGTATCACCACATCTGTAGGCATTCACAATATGTCTCAACGGTAGAGAGACTTGTTGCTGTATGCCTTCAAGTTGTTTCTGACTTATGGTAGCCCTAAGGCAATCCTTTCATGCAGTATTCTAGGCCAGATTAGTTCACAGGGGATTTGTCATTGCTTTCCTCTGAAGCTAAGAGACCATGACTTGCCCAAGGATGCCCAATGGCTTTCCATGGCCAAATGGGGATTCAAACCCTGGTCTTCAAGAATCCTAGTCCATCACTCAAATCACTACACCTCATTGGCTCTCATGAGGTGGACTGCTGGAAGCAATTCCTCTAGGTTAATCCCCAGTTTAAGAAAAGTCTTTTCATTTGCTTGACTATTGTTACCACAGAGATATTTGTCCTCATGTGTTTCCTGAGAAAGTACCTTTAGACTGGACCGAATTTAAAAGTTGTCAGGTGCTTTATATACTGCATGTAATTTTTTTACCATACAGATAAGTCAGTGTGCTGCTGTCTCGTTTGTTTTTATCTCCTGTGTTAATTCATTTTAATTAATTTCTGAATGCATTAGTTCTATAGTTTTTTAAACTGCATTTTAATATAACTTTCATTTATTTTACTGATATTTTTGTACGTATTTGAATCTGCACTGGTTTTGATATTCTGTAAGCTACCTTGTGTCTCATTATTGGAGGAAAAGTGAGATATAAATGAATAAAATAACAACCACAATAATAGCTGTGCAGGGGACGTAAAAATATGTTCTGAACTATACCGTACTTGCTTTAGTTTGTAAGCTGCCTTGAGTCACAGTTTCAGAGGGAAAGTAGGATATGAATATCACCAGCAATAACGTACAGAGGCATGAGCGCCACTGCTAGTTCAACTAGAATAGACCCATTGATTCAGTGAGATTCACATCTGTCAAGACATTCAACATTTAATTCAATGAGTCGTTTATATATGTGATGAACAACAGCTTTTCATACCCTCAGGCCTCTGTTACCCCACTTTTTCAGCCGATTTTAAAATATCCCAGTTTCTGTCTCCTCCTTCCACCTCCCCCCAGCTTCTTTCAATTGCTGCAAACTGAGGCCATTTCCACACTACACTATTATAGCGCTATTATTCCACTTTCAACATCCTATGGAATTCTGGGGTTTGTAGTTTACTGAGGCCAAAGAGCTCCCTGGCTGAGAATTCTAAATGCCCCTCCCTAAACTGTAAACTCCAGGATTCCACAGGATGTTGAAAGTGGAATCATAGCACTATAACAGTGGAGTGTGAAAACAGCCTGAGTTCAAAGGGCAAAAATAGTTTGCATTCAATTAACTTAGGGGGAGAGGGGAGGGTACAGCCCTTTCCAGTAGGTTCAAGCAAAAGGAAACTGCTGCAGCCTCTCCTAGCCTGTGTTTTCTTCCTCATTAAAAACTGTTAATAATATAGGTGCACTTTGTTATTACATAGCCATGTCTTCCAGATTTCATCTGTGAAATGTTGGCGCGTGTGATTTTTAGACCAAAAAATTTGTTACCATTAGACCTCAGTATTGCTTCCCCCAAGTTTTACTACAATTAGTCAACCCAGACTTGGGTTTATTACACCCTGAATAGCATAGCTATGCTGCAAGTCAGTTCCCCTCTGATGAGTTCAAGATGTAAGATGTGCATGCAACAAAATGTGGCTGAAGAGTAGCCACTTTGAGGAAGACTTTTTTTTAAGGATATGTTCATTCATCTGCACTGAATATATGATCAGATAGTTTGTTACCTTACATAGAAGGGAAAGATCCTATCCAGTGAGGGGTATTCCCATGTTCCCTTTTCCACTAGCTAATTCAGAAGTCAACACACTCAAATTCTTCAGCAATTACTGGATGCTACAGTTCATTAACTTTGCACCCAAATTACCTCCCAGTCTATGTATGTTCCTAATTATAGGACATCAGCTTCAGCTGTAAATTCTGAAGTGGAAAGCACTGACACGAAAATTATAACACACTGGGGGACCTATGCTTCCTAACCTCTGAGGAGCCAATTTTATTTTATAAACCAAGCAGGTAACAGCACAGAAGTCAGCTTATTTAAAGGGAACCAAGCTAATTGTTCTCCATTCTGCTTAGCCACTTCTCTCCTCAGTAGCAACTTCATTCTAGTTTTCAAAGAAGTAGCTGTGTTACTATGACTGCTTCATAGTAGCAGTCTTGGGCCATTTCCACACTACGCTCTTATAGCACAATTATTCCACTTTCAACATCCTATGGAATCCTGGGGTTTGCAGTTTAGGGAAGTGCTGGCCAGCCTGTAAAGATGTGGGGATATTTCTCCAAGGCTAAGGTGGACAGAAAGTAGATCAGGATCAACTTATAGATCTCTGAGTGATCCAGAAGAGTTGGTAAGGAACATGACTCCCATCCTTTCCATTCTATTATTGAAATGATGAACCCTGGAGAAGGGGATCATAACTAGAACAAGATTTTCATGTAGCATGACTATGTACTCAGTTCTAGTACTCAGAACAAATTCCTGGGCTCAGAGTTTTTAAACTGTGTGTCTTTTTCACCTGGCTTCAGTCTGTGAATCTCAGGATTTGAGATAAGGTTGGGGGTAAATGTGGCAGATGTGAACGCCACCCTTTCTTCTCTTCTCTAGCATATTGCTTATAGGTCACAGCTTTACTTTATATGCTGTGCCCCATTGACAGCCCCCCCAGCTTTCCCTTGCTTAATAAGAAGAATATAGGTATAAGGGGAAAGGAAGTAGCTTTAATTATATGTGGCACCTTTAAAAAGTAACAGATCAAATGTGGAATAATTTGGATCATAATTAATCTGTTAGTTTTTGAAGTGTTACAAAATTCTTGGCAGCATGTGTGTGCTTACTACAGGAATTAACATTTGGTCATTACATGGTTAGAGGGGAAGGGATTTTAGCTCTGTTAAGCACAACACAAATTTAGTACTGGAAGTGGGGAAAACAGACTTGTGGTTGCACAAAATCACATTTTCATGCTAAAACAAGGCATGCAGAGAATACATATTTTATCTTAAAGAGGAAGCGCACTTCTTGGGGGGCAAAGTGAACATGTATACTCCATGTGCCTTCCTATAGCATGGAAATGTATTTATTTTTTTGCTGCACTGCTGTGTGGGCTGAATTGGATACAACAGCGGGAGCTTAAAAGGCAGCAAAAACAAGGGATGTAATTTGCAGGGTGTGCTGTGGACCATCTCTGAATTACTGAAGCAGACTAACACTATTATCTACATGCATGTTTAGTTTATGTTTAATTGTGGATAGCACTTATGAAGCTGCTTTATTCTACTTCAGTTTATCTACTCTAGAGTGTTCTGCTCTTATTAGCAGGCAAAGGGCAGATTCTCACATAATGCTAAGCCAGAATTTGGTATCTTGAGTGCTAGTCTCTGCAATCTCAATAAAAGATTTTGACTACCACTCTGGGATTAGAATTACAGCCTGTTCTGGATGGAGTTAAACTCCCGCTGATAGATCAGGTTTATAGCTTTGGGGTTGCTTTTGACCCAGCACTGCTCCTGGAATGCCCGGTTGCTGTGGTGGCCAAGAGAGTCTTTGCTCAGCTTTGGCTGGTGCACCCTTTCTTGCAGAAGGCAGATACAACCACAGTGGTTCATGCCTTAGTTACCTCCGCATTAGACTACTTTAAAGAAATCTGAAAGCCAGTGTGATGTAATGGTTTGAGCGTTGGACTATGATGCTGGAGACCAGGCCTCAATTCTCTATTCAGCCATAGAAATCCACTGGATGACCTTGGTGCATCACACACTTTCAGCCCCATGAGCCATAAGTTGGAAACAACTTGAAGGGACACAGTAACAACAATGTGCTCTATGTGGGGCTGCCCTTGAAAAGTGTTTGAAAATGGCAGATAGTGCAAAATGCAACAGCCAGACCACATAACACTAGTCTTGCAAGAACTGCACTGGTTTCCAATTTGCTCTTGAGCTCATTTCAAGATGCTGGTGTTGACCTATATAGCCCTAAACAACTTTGGGCCAGGATATCTGAAAGACTGCCCCCTCCCATATGAGCCTGCCAGAAATTTGAGATCTTCAGAGAAGACCCTGTTGCATGTCCTTACACCTCATGAAGTTAGGTAGATGAATATCTTTAACAGGACTTTCTCTGTAGCAGTGCCTTGACTGTGGAACTCCTTATCCAACGAAGTTAGGCTGGCCCCATCTCTTTTAAACTTCTAACAGATAACCAAAACAGTGCTATTTCACATGACAGTCAGTGTTTGAAATTGCTGTTATAACTATTTTAAAACTAGATTCTAGGATTGTTGGGGTTTTTGTCTGCTTTTAGGAGTTTTTAAATATTATTTTAATGTGTTTTTAAAAATGTTTTTATCTCTGTATTGTTTTAACTAGTTTTTATTTATTCATTGTCTCAGGATCCCTTGTGGGCTGAGAAGTGATACAGAAATACTTTAGGTAATAAATAATAACAAAACTAGCCCTCTGAATTTTTTTTAGGACAGAAGGGATCGGAAGATACAGATGCTGTGTTTGGAGACATGGTTTAACTAATTGAAGCAACAATGGGAGTTCTTATCTGAGGTTCAGTCCAAAGTCAGATAGAACTTCAAAAGTTTTATGACACATTTGCCAACCTTTTCCCACCATGCATATGTTTCAAGACCACTTCACTCCTTATAGACAAATCAAAATAATTCTGTATGAGAAAGGTAGCAAGTGCAGTGGGTCTGGAACCAGTGTCCTGCCTCTGGGATCTCCCACAGGCCACACCGCCAGTAAAAAATGTGCAAATATACAAACAAGCAAGCATATGCACCAGATGTGGTCGGATGTCTAGTCTTGTTCTTTTTTTAAAAAAAATGTAAAGTGTAATCCTGCAATCAATATGAAGAATCAACTGACATTCTTAGGGGCTGCAAGGAGAAGCAATACACCTTTGTGTGTGGGCTGAAAAAGGATGGTCAGAGGATTCTGGAAGAAACAGAGCCACAAAAACAGCTCTAGTGCCATGCTTTGCCTTCCCTAGTTGTAAGATGTCCAAGGGGGTACGCATGTTTATTCTATGCCATGAATGGAGAAGCCAGCCACAGCTCTCCGTTGCATATCCACAGGCTGTGCAATCAAGGCAACAAACCAAAATATTCATTTGAAATACAGTTCTGGTATAATTTCAACAGATGGTAGTATGCCTGGTAGTATATAAATAACATATGGGGGTATATAAATACTTGCTCAGCAGAATGCAGGGCACTCATACCATGTACAACTTCCAAAACCAACTGCTTCTGCTAACGCTTGAAGGTTTGACAAGCGTCACTGGCAGATACAGTTAACTAATTTCAAGTGTTTTCTCTATACCTTTTTCCCAACAGCTATCTTTACAGATTAAGCATTCTAATATCCATACAACTACTGAATAGTAAACACTAACACAACTAGGAATTAAGATTTTACATGAACGATAATGGAAGAATGCAGTAGCTAAGACTACTATGTAAGTGGGCAGAAAGATTCCTTCAGTATGTATCACTTTTAATGTAGAAAAACTAGGAAGAATTAGAATGGTTAGGAAAAAGGAAGTTATAGCAGGGGAAAGAGCTATGAAGACAAACCTAGTTTTCATTTTGACAAATTCATTTTTACAACTAAATTTCATGCATTGAAGAGTAGTATTGTGATTTTCAGGGCCCAGCGTAAATCCCTCTGTTGATGTATTTGTGGAACACTTCCAAAAACACATCCTTTCAGATTTAAAAAAAAAATTTAAATGCCTTGGAATGTGTTGGATGATTTTTAACTCTTAGCTCCTCTTACTTTTGCAGGAACTAGCTCTCTCTAAGATGGGTTAAGTATCTAAGAAGGGATCGCTTTGTGTGTGCTGACCCTCAGGAAACAAGATAGGAATTACTGACAACTGTACTGTGTGAGTTGGTCAAAATGACATGGATAGTGTTAAAAGGCTTGTGCCATATTAACATCTGTTAATGCCACATTAACACCATCCTTAAGGTGCAACAGGAGTTGTAATTTTGTAATTCTTTTGAATGATAGATTTTTGTAAGCGGAGCTCTAATTGTGATGCCTTGAAGCAAGACCTGACAAGAGACAGCTAGCTGACTGTTCATAACATTATGGTACTGTGTTTCAAAGGGAGCTGGAATGGCCCAAACAAGCCTATGAGTGCGGCAGAGTTGATTCATTTTACTTCCTCCCATCAGATAAAGGGAGAGGCTAAGTGAGTGTATATACTACAAAAAGTCAGTCTGTGCTGGAACTAAGACTGAAAAGAGGACAAAGGTGAGTTTGCTCTCTGAAAGAAATCCTACAGCACTATGGGTTATGGATATCTGATGGGAAATAGGAATGTTGTAGACACCCATCATATGCTCAGCTATAAATGGGTGTGTAAACGAACCCTTTATCACATAAGTGCCAGAAGTCTCCAGCAACTTTCATTCAAGGCAAATGAATCCAGGTTAAGCACTTGGATTATCCAACATTTTTCACTGCTTAGAAGTAGGATGCCTGTTGCACATAACAGTATATTGTCCTTCATATTTCAGATAACTCATTTTTAAAAATATCAAATAATGCTACCTACAATTTGGAATTCAAGATTCACATATACATGCAGAAAAAAAGGAATGAAAACAGAAATGTGATATGTAACCACTACTGAAAACCACAGACCGTTTGAGGGGAACATGCAGAGTAGAACACAGAAATCAAATTAGAACTTGGAATGTGGTTTTGAAGACACATACTCGGTTTTCAGGCTGCATCCTCTTCCCTGTGTTAAAGCTGAACTCCTCAAAACCTGAGCTGTTATTTTAGAGTTTGAATACAAAATTCTCCTTTGTCTTAAAACGCTCTCTCTGGCTACAACTGTGGACACTCCTCAAGACTCATTCAAAGAAAAAACAAGTTGCCCCAGATCCAAGCATAAAAGATCACAAATGTAAACTAATCTACAATGACACTTCTGTGGTTAACATTCACAAAACCATTTCAATTATTTGGCCATTCATACTGAAATAAGATTTAAACATCTTTCACCACTGCACTGTGTAGCTGTAGAGATTTCAGCTTTTATGTTGTCTGCAACCTGAATGGCCTAGGAACAGAGATGGCAGGGATGCTCCCAGGGGAACCAAAGCCTGTTTAGACATATAAACTATTAGCCTCTTAGTTAAGAAAAAAGGGAGAAAGGGCATCTTGACCCTAAGGCCCAGTTGAAATTTACTATTCTCTGTCACAAAAGGACTTTTTAAAGGACTTGGACAGCATCCTTTTAATTAAGTCTACACAGACAACAGTCTACCACTGAAAAGTCACCAGGCTGTCCCTAATGGCCAAAAGCCCAGGTCTAAAATAGCATTTGTGTTCTTCCCAGAAAAATCTCTAATGAGAGAAAGATGCTGCCATTCCTGGATGTATGTGTTGTTTATAGACACTGTCTGGCAGCTTAGCACGTTCTCTACTGTTCAGCTCCTGGGATGATGAGTCAATCCTTGGCCCCTTCTTCCAGGACACTGCCTTCAGTCAGCTTCTCTGGCATAATCACATTAACAACCATAGAACTTGGCCTAGCAGTAAACAAAGCCCATCCTAGTTGCCACAGAACATCTGGGAATTTCCTAATACCCACTTACCTGCCTGCTATTATCACTGCTTAATCTGTAACAATGTGAAGAGCCAACATTCAAACTCGCCTGGAGCAGCAATGCCCAATTATCTGGAAGCCCTGATGGGGATGTGTGTGTTCAGGGAAGGTTTTCCACTTCAAAGCAGCCTTGAAAGACTTGTTCTTATCATACAGTATATGCCTTCAGATTGTTGACTTATGGCAGCCCCATGAATTCCATAGGGTTTTCTTAGGCAAAGAAAACTCAGAGGTGATTTGCCAATTGCCTTCCTCTCCATATAGTCTATAATAGCTTGTATTCTCTCTCAGTTTTCTTTAGCTTCTGAAATCAGGTGGGATTTGATGCTTACTGAGTATTTTGGCAATCTGTTCAAATGTGAACAGGTCACAGAGTTCTTCTCTCCTGGAGACAGTGTGCTTCTTTATATCAGTCACTGGGGACCATGAGTGGTAGCAGGGATGCTGTGACACTCATGATCTGCTTGGGGCTTTCCCACAGGTAACTGGTTGACCACTATGTGTGCAGAGTACTGGACTGCACAGACCTTTGGTCTCACTCAACATGGCTTTAATGATGATTCCTTTGTTAGGCAGATTATTGAACAGTCCAGAATGGCTCAGGAGATAGTTCCCTGATAGCTGAGAACCTCTCTGTATTTTTAAAGGATATACTCATTGGAGCTTGGAGAAGGCAATACTCCTGCAGCTGAGAGGAGGGGGAAGATGAGCGTGAGAGAACAGCAGAGACAGCCAAAGTTAATTCTTCGCCTCCTTTTTTTTCCAGCTGCTTTTAAAAATTTCCTAGTTTCTCTCTTCTTCTCCCACTTTCCCTCTTTGGCCATTTCCGCACTAGACTGTTATAGTGCTATTATTCTACTTGCAACATCCTATGGAATTCTGTGGTTTGCATTTTAGGGAAGGGCCAGGCTGCAAACCACAGGATTCCATAGGATGTTGAAAGTGGAATAATAGCACTATAACAGTCCAGTGTGGAAATGGCCTTTGTTGCCATCTTGATTCAGTTGCTGCAAGCTGGGTTGAAAATGCAAAAGTAGTTTGTACTCAGTTACCTCAGTGAAAGCTGGGAGAGGGATAGAATCTCCCTTTCCCAGTAGGCTCAGGCAAAAGCACACTGCTGTAGCCTCTCCAAGTCCATCAGTAACTTTTGGCATCTTGACCACAACCTGATGTTGCTTGGCCACATGTGCCCTGGTGTTCATCTGTGAAATGTTGGAGGGCACACATTATGAATCACTATCCTGATAAATCTTCTAAACTGAAAGTCTGGTCACTGTTGCCTTCTTTCCCTTCCTTTCTCCTACCCGGTACTTGTGCTGCCTTTGACATGTCCCCAGCTTCCTCCCACCTACAAGACTAGAGAAACATTTGGAGCAATGTTGCCCGGCAAGACATGCACTCTCTTAGGACTTGATACTGACTCTTACACTTCAGTAGGTTTCAACAAAGCAGAAGCAGCTGGAATCTCCTCCACTCAAGCACAAGCTTTGGCACGTTCAGCCTAACAGTGGGAGTACTTGAGTGAGCGGAAGGCTTTAATCAGCCAGCACTCTGAGAACTAAAAGCTGGGAAGTGACACAGCCTCAACAAAGATATTTTTATAAAAAGTAAAGCAAACAAGAAGTGACACTATCCAATAGAGAAAAAGGAGGGGAGCTGGCTGGTGAGTAAGAAGCTCTCATCAATTTAGGTGGAAACAGAATTCAGTCCTTGGTATGGTTTATTGGACTGTAAGATCCAAGAGCTCTGTTTTATTCAGATAGAGGTCAACATTTCAGATGCTGCGTTGACTCACTTTTGAACCCACTTACCTCCTTTCACCAGGCATATGCCCTCCTGATGTTATTATATTTTTTTTTAAAATTTTAAATAATAGTCTTTATTACAATTTACAACATAATTAAAAACATACAAAACAAAAAACAATAAAAACAACAACGACAACAACAACAAGAAACAGTTTCATTGCATATTGTTCTCATAACCACTTTACATCACTCGTTTCATCTTTACCTCTTATACTGCGTGTTACTTATATATCTTAAGTTCTTTCCTTACATATATTCTTTCTCTCAAATCCTTTTCATTCATTCTTGCTGTTTGGGTGATAATCCATGGTTATGTTAGTTCCTAGGTAATCTTACCTACCTGATTTACTTCCTCAGTATCACCTTGTCTCTTATCTTTCGAACTGTACAATGTTTCTCTGCTTACGTTCCCCCAACCCGGGGTTTCCCACAATCAATATTACTTACTTTTTTTTTTGTTTTGTTACATACACTTTTATATTTTGTCTCATTCCATAAGACCTATTAAATCGCCTGTACACCGCAGCCATTCCCGATAATATATTTGTATTTCATCTCTTATTGTCCATGTCCATTACAATCTTACCCGCTCTCCTGATGTTATTATATGACTGCAAAACCCATCAGCCCTACCATCACAAATGATGAAGGATTTGAAGATTCAGTCCAATGACATCTGGAAGGCCACAATGATTTCTACACCTTCTGTACATCCTGTGATGTTTTCACAATATATGTTCCTGAAAACATAATGGTCTGAATGCTATTTTTGTATCAACTAGCATAGAGTCATTGAATCAATGGGATTTAACTAAATTTTCATTTATCATTCAGCTACTGATTCAATGGATATACAGTATTCTAGTCGAAACAAAGCAATAGGATTCAGGCCATAGTGTTCCTATTATAGCTCTATTGAGTAATCTGTTTCAAACTGTTTTAATTTAGTTATTTCCAACCGAACCTCCAAATCGTTTTTATGTGTTATTTACATTATATTATATTGCTTTGTTTTCCAATAGAAAAGCAGTATTGATTGCTGGTGTCCTCGTCGTCATCATCATCAACAACAAGTTTGTTAAATAATCACTTGGTTTATCATCAAACTATCGGCTTCTGCATCAAATTGCTGATCGACTGGATGCTCTTTTGTTGTTATTTGCCATCAAGTCCACTTCCACTCATGATGACCTGATGAATGGGAGACCACCAACAGCTCTGCTGAGGTAATTCAAGTACAGGGCTATCATGGCTTTCTTGATTGAATCAAAACATCTGTAATGTGGTCTTCATTTTTTTTCCTACTGCCTTCCACTTTGCTGAGTATTATTATCTTTTCAAATCAATCATGACATCTCAAGATATAAAATATGGCAACCTCTATTTAGGCATTTTGGCTTCCAGGGAAAGTTCAGGCTTGATGTGCTCTAGGATCCATTTATTTGTCTTTTCAGCAGTCTGTGGTATCCACAGAATTCTCCCCCAGCACCACAATTCAAATGAGTCGATTCTCTTGGTTGAAGATGCCCTACTGCCCTGGATAACAACTTCATTCCACACACAGGATGCAAACTTTCATTATGTAGCTTGCAGCATCTGTATTGAGATCTTGTGAAGATGCCCCCAAAAAACTGCTCCAGTGTGTGCACAGAAGCATATAACTTTATGGGGATTCCTGTCCACACCAATGATGTGACCATGTGGGAAATATTAATACCATCAACATTTTAATAATCCCCATGTGCTCATGAATCTATTTCAGCCCATGGTGTAATCACTCTGCAGTATTTATAATATTCCTCCAGTATTGACTAATTGAAAATATTATGATTAATGAATCATATTTGTCTACAATGCTGTTTTATGGCAAGACAGACTTTTGGACCATCAGCACTAATACAGTCTGCAGTTGGATCTCTCCAAATGTTCAGCCTAAAAATCTTTTTGGACCTGCTACCAGAGACCTTTAATACTGATAAGGAGACTAAGTCCTTCAAGATACTGAAGTATGAACTCTGACTCTCTGCATATAAAGCACATGCTCAGACTTGAATCCCAATTTGAAACAGGGCTTGTATAAAGAGTTCTTAGTGTATCCCATATTCTGAGCATGCCCAAGTCCTTCACAACATTCTATCTGCTGTCCCATTTCTTTCCTCTGTTTCTGGGGCCAATCTGCACTACCTTCCGGGAGCAAAGACTGTGTGTGTATGTGTGAGTGTGGGTGTGTCAATGCACGCATGTACCTCACCTGTTTGTTACTTCTCGTATGGCTCCCCGGGTGGGGGCTCCTAGATATCACTTTGATATCATTTAATTTGGCCCTGGTTGGACTTGCTCTCAGTTACCTCACTCCACGTGTTTGTGAGTTCTCCGGACAAGCACGGACATGAGTGCGGCTGTTAATTGCTCTCACATTCCAATCTCTTTTCAGGCCAGCAACTTAGCTTTGCTCCCCGCTTCAGGGAACTTTCCACGTGTATGCTTTCACAATAGCGGCGCGGCTCTCAGCCAAGCCAGCCCGGTAAACAAGTCATTTACATATTGGCTATACCATTGTCATCAAGCGTTAATCTCATCGTGTTAAAGTTGACCTTTCTGAATCCTTTGTCCGGCGCCAAAACTCCTTTTGTTCTTACCTGGCTTGCCATAGCCGAGAGCTACAAACTCCCCTATATAAACCCCTCACTTTCAAACAGTCTTCGGACTACCTTGGATTGCTATCCTGCCCTGCTGCTGGCTTTCTAAGGAAACTCCCCTCAGTTTCCACGCTGAGCTTTCTCCTTCTGAACCTCATTTCTTCGTTCCTTCAGGACAACGAGACCAGGTGTCGTATTGCCTACCCTTATGCTTCCCCGTTCTGTTTCCTAGTTAGTGTGTGTGTGTTATTTATTTTCTGTTGTTTATCAATAAAAACTGTTATTTTGGTTACTTTAAAGATTGTGTGCCTTCTCCCTGACCTGAAGCCGTAGACATTGGGTTCAAAGATCCTTGCAACGTTACCCTGCCTCTTGCTAGCCAAAACAGTGTTCAAGCTAATTTTCCCCAATTGGTATTTTAATTGACAATCTGGGCACCCCTCCTGGGACCCCCCAATTTACAGGGTAACATGTTGACTTATGGTGACCCCACATGAATTTCAAAGGGTTTTCTTAGTAAGATGAGCAATACACAGAAATCGTTTGCCATTGGCTTCCTCTGATACATAGCCTACAGCATCAGATATTGCTTGGCAGTCTAAATACTAGTCAGCTCTGACTCTGCTTACCTTCCAAGAACAAATGGGATCTAGTGCCTTCAGGGTATATGTGGAAATTTACTATTTTTATTGCTCATCCATTTGGCAGTGGTGATGGCAGGTGAATAGGTAGCAACACAAGAATGGGAGTAATGTAGTGAGCCAGAAGACACTGGGAATTGGCAGTGGCTTCCTTAGGCTCAGCAGGTGCCCAGCTGTGCTACTCCACACCCTCTACAAATTCCAAACAACTAATCATTAAGAAAAAAAATAGGGGGGAAAACCAAGATAGTAAGATTTGTAAAATTGGGAGGGGGGGTGACTGACAAAAGCTTGGTTGACAAGGAAAGAAACTAATATTTTCCAAAACTTCCAAAAAAGTCTTAAACAATTGTTTAAGACTTTTTTTGGCTGAAGCACAGCTGAAGTGGTTTCGGAATGGTCTAGCCTGGCATAATAGTGTGGTATGATGAGAACATAAGACTTTTTTTTTATTAACTCCTCACACATCTTGAAATTTCAAAAAAGGTTCTGTAACTATACTAGTTCTGGTTCTGGGAAGCCAACAGCTCTCCAGAGACCCATTTCAATGGTGTTATTATTATTAGGGTTTATTATTTTATTTATTAAAATCCCTCCTTTTCTCTGGAGCTGAGAATCAAAGCAGCTGTAAGTAATAAAAAGAAATCTTTGGAATCATCACTGCTCTATCCCTCTGTCACAATATCACAAATGTCAAAATATCAAATATCAAGAATACTTTTCTGGAGGATTCTTATCCTGAGGTATTGGGAGAAGAAGTAAGCCCATGGTAGCAGGCTTTGTGAGAAAGACTCAGTTTGAGCAGTCAATGCATGACACAAACATGATATCAAGCTACAAAAACAGAAAGATTCTGGGAGATAAGGCACTAACAGTCTGGGAAAAGGTGTGGTATGAAAAGAATTTAATTTTCTTGGCTGAGCAACCCCAATCCCTATTCTAACAAACATCAGAGATTGCCATACTTTAGTGGCCTAGGGAAAAAATCATGGTATCTGAAGCTGGCAGTGTATCCTATTACAGATTGCAGTCCCCTGCATGAAAGAATGGGTCCAGATCTGGTCCAGCATTAAAACACACACACAGGAAGAGCCTTAAAGTTGCCAAATAGCAATTAGTACCCAAAGAGCAGATTGAGTGGGTACACAGGAGATCACTTGGGTGCAGTAAATTATAGTAATTCTATGTCTGCACATAAAACATATGATTTAGCATGTATTTATACTCAGCTGGGCTAGAAAGGGGGCAATGTTTCTGGGCTTTTAAGATCCTTGTTTTCCTGCTGCTAATAGTGATGAAAGGATAGTAATCTCAGTAGAGATCACAAGGGTGACTGGAAAAGCTTTCAACTCTACCTCTACTAGATATCAGCAAACAAGAAGTTTAAACCTCTGTGTACTTCTACACACTGAAAAGTGTGAGTGGGTGTAGTTCCCAGACCTTTAACCAACTTTGGGTGCTGTCCTTGAAGCAGAAATGGTTATCTACCCAGTGGCGGAGCTTGGAGTATATGAAGGGGGAGTGTGAGGGGTGTGGCCACTGTGCATGGGGGCATGGCCAGGGTGCGCAGCAGCGTGGCTACGGGCTGAGACACCCCAGAAACATTGCCACCTGGGGCAAATCACATCCCATGTCCCTACATGACTGTATCTAACCTAATGTAGGTACAAGCAACAAAATGAACCTCTGTGGATTTTTAAATAACATATTTCACCATCATGCAGCTAATAAGAAATCCAGTCCTCCTATATGATCAACATTCACCTATACTAATCATTTAAAAAAAAAAAAAAGGATGATGGAGATCTTTTTCCTTTACCTAGCCCTGACAATTGCTCTACATAAATTGTTGCTTCAGTGCTTGCAAGTTTTTAGAAAAATACAAACTTCATTCTTCTTGCACCAATACTGCAGTACTGTTGGGAGAAAATCTAACATCTTCTAAGCATATTTTCCTTTTTTTCCCCTTGGTTTATTCACATACATATAACCCGCAAGGCATGGAATTGGTGTGATTATAGCATCTGAGCATAGGCACATCATTAGCACTAGAGATTTCTGTAGAACATTTTGTGTCATGAGCATTGTCATAGAACTAGCAGTATCTGCTTACCAAGAACAGCAATATCGCAGGATCCACAGAAAGAGTATCAAAGATCTGGTGAAGAAAACAAGACATACCAAGGACAGTAGAGTGATAATTCCTTTCATATGACTAGATCAGTCCTGTTAGGCTCTCTTTTCAACAGAAAATTATACACAATGCAATCTTAATGTTCCTTTTATTCAAAATTTTAGAAATATGTTTCTAATCTCCTCATGTCATTACTACAAGAGACAGCCATCAAGAGAAAAAACTAATTAGTAAAGAACATGGTTACAAAATGAAAGAGACTCCAAAAGGAGCAAGGATTTGGAATGTATGTGACAATGCTGTGGATGACTTAAATCATTAAAGACACTGGGAAGTGCTGCCCAAACCCATGTGTATGCGTATAACAGCCAGGATAATTCTCTCTCCCTCCCTAACACTCACACACATGCAGGCACAGCTGGCTTTTGTTTACCATGACAAACTAATATAAGATCAGCCAGACTTCACAGGAAAGCTGTCAGGAAAATATCCTTGAAATAAGGTTTGTTACGCTTTGCTACCATTGTTACACTTGCAGGTAAGATAGGGTCCCAGACTCACCAGAAGCCTGTGGTAAACTACAGCATGGCTCAGTACAAAAAGGTGTGGCTGCCATTTCCCCTTATGGCACTTGAGTCTTCTCCCCTAGAACCTGCATGGTTATTGCAGACTTCTAGAGAACCAGCCAATCAGCACTTCAAGAAGGTGGGCCCTTTCGTGGGTCAAATGGTCAAGCTCTAGTCTACCCCCAGAAGATAAAAATACTCTCTCTGACTGCCTTTCCAACCTGCACATTTGTGCCTTATATTGATGCAATTGGTCATGTCTGATTTATACTGTCACAACTCTGGTGGTGTGGCATGGGGCAAGATCTAGTTTGGGGTAGAAGCAAGGTTTGTGAGCCAGTTTAAGATTACTCCTGAGTCTCCAGTTTTCACAAGTCATCCAGTCAGGAGATGAGGCTACAAATTCTTCAGTTTGGTGGGCTCAGTTCTAAGATGAAGGTGCTGTGTGCAGATCTCCAGCTCAGCTAGCAGAGCAGAAGCTCGATAGAATTTGCAGGGCTTAATGTATTTGTTGTGGCAACTTGCAAAGACTTTTCAAAAAGTCTATATACAGTTCTCCCCCTATATTCGCAGGTTTCACTTTCACGAATTTGATTATTCGTGAGGTGCCTGCTTGCCCCTCATTCTCCCCGTCCCATTCCCTGGCCTTTTGCCCAGGCTCAGGGAGGGGGAAAGTTCTTCACTCCCCTGCACTCTCCCTCCCCTTGCCAGCAGTGGCTGACAGAGGGTGCAGGGAGGGCGATCCCCCATTCCCTGCACTCCTTCTGCTGCCATTGCGGGTGCACCCTGGGTGGGTGGCAGGAGGGTGCAGGGAGGGTGATCACCCATTCCCTGTGCTCCTTCTGCTGCCCCCACTGGCGCAGGCACACCCTGAGCAGACAGCAGGAAGGGTGATCGCCCCTTCCCTGCACTGCTTCTACTGCTGGCATGGACATAACTTGGGCAGCAGGCAAAAAGGTGCATGGAGGGCGATCGCCCCGGTCGGTGGGCAGGAGGATGCAGGGAAACTTGGGCGGGTGCACTGGTGCTGGCAGGAGCATGTAGGGAGGGCGCCCTCTTTGCAGGTTTTTGATATTCACAAGAGATTTGTGTCCCTATACTTCATGAATGTGGAGGGCCTACTGTAATTACTTAGTTCTCTCCTTCACTCTCACTCCTTATGGCACCACGGCTCACCCTCTGCTCTGTTCTGCATTCATCTTCCAGCTAGAAGATAGTCGGCTAGATTAAATGTCCCTTATCTCTCTCTGTAAGTGAAAAGGAAGAATCTCTCATTTTACCTTTCTCTAAGAAGAGCCCCTATAGATAAGATTTCTCTCTTAATTTTCAAACAGGAAAATATGGTCTAAGTGTATTTTAATTGCAAGTTGTGAGCAACTGTGGTTGGTACTTAATAGGTAATACTTCGAAGGCTGTCCCTAAGTCTCATGTTTTAGCCTGGAAACCTCATGGCCTGTAATGATCTCGAAATGACAAACCTAGTGACGGCACAGAGTGGCAGTGCATCCAGAGCTGTCACTCCACAGTTGTTGCATGGCAGTCTGGTCAGTGGACTGGTATATTGGATAAGAGGCAAGTCATTCAATTCCCAGATCTGTGGATGATGCCTAACCAACACTATAACAGCTGTAAGCAAAACAACTGTGGTTTCTTCTTTGAACTGCAAGTTAGGCACTCATGTTTCCTTCTGCCTGAACCGACTTTTCATCACTTGGCCCACACTCGTAGGCTTTACTCACTGATTTCACTGGTACATGACAAGCCTGTACACAATTCTATAGACACAAAAAACAGTTCTATAGAACTTTGGCTTATCAAGGCAAGGCAGTACGATGGTACATGTTGCCCAATCCATGATGTAGATACCATGATGTCCAAATCTGGCTTATCTCTCCCCCAACAAGGTGCAGAAAAAGTAGGTTTATTTTCTTTGCCTTGTTGTGGGTAGGGATATGAAATATCTCAATTCCACTACATTTTTTGAATTCCATCTACATTCTTACTCCATCCTTTGGTCATGTCAGGTTGCAAAATGTTGTTTTTCTTCCTGCATGAAAATTTATATACATTTTTCACAATGTATGCATTTCCTTATGCTGATTTACATCTTTTTACACATTTCCCCAAATGACTACAGCTTATTTGTACTTTTTTTTTCAAGTGTCCACATTTCAGCCATTTCCATTTTTTCAAAGATGAGCATAACTCCATGTACACAAGGCATACCACATGCTTTGCAAATACATAGATTTCCATAGCATGGTGCCCTTTGTTTCATAATGAGTCTTAGAAGACACAAAATTAGTAATTTCAATAAAAATACCAGAACCACACACATAAATTCTATCCATAGTTGTGGGGGGGGGACAATCCAGATTGCTAGATTTGAGCACAAATCAAGGAAAAAGAATCTGCTCTTTGTTTAGCCACTCCTACTTGCAATGGGATCTAGCAGATACACTGCTTCATCCCTGAATCTTGGCCTAATATTGTGTGCAAATTACCATTCTCAGATCACTGTGTAATAGCTTCAAATTCTGATCATCCATATAACATTATTATCTCTTTCTACAATATCCTAGTATCTTGCTTTGAAGTGGTATGTTCTATGGGAGACCCAGCAGAGTCAGAAGTGTGGATCCCAATATATTCATCTACAATAATCAGAGTAAAATCATTACTTGCTGGCAGTAAGATGTCTTCAAATTCTGATTCATGTTTACTGATCAATGATTTCTGCTCTTCCTTAGATTCTTTGCAGAATAATGAACGAAGGCAGACAAGTTGATCTTTCTGAGAAATTTCAAGGGAATAGTCCAAGGCCTTGTTTCTGCAGACAGACAATCTGCAGTTGACTCAAAATTGTCATTATAAATTTCAGCATTTGACTCTTTTGGGCTGTCTAGATTATCTTTATTCTCATTCTTATCCTTATACTTGGGAGGATGAACAGCCATTAATATGCCAAGCTGAATTAAATTACAGATTACAAATAAAGTTGGTTGGAACCCAGATATAATTGCTCAAGTTTTTTCATCTTTTCAAAAATCTCCACCAGTGAACTCATCATAAAACAATGATCTCACAGATAAGAGTATATGTATATATTATCCTCCAGAGCTCTACTGGCAGAGTGGTGGGTTCCATTAGCTTTACTAATTGACAGCACTCACTTCACTAATTCTAAAGGGAATAACAGACGCAGGAGTTGCATGGATACCTGAAACATGAGAGCTCCAAGGGCTCACCTTTCAATGGGCTCTGGGTACCAACTTGTGCAATTTCATCTTCTTGATACTGGTCAATGTGATCAGTAGACTTAGGGAGAGTTTCAGACTTCTCGTTTGGCAACTGATCATCACTTGGGTCTTCCATATTCTCTCCAGAAGTGGCAGAAAATAGTCCTTTAGAAATCTGGAACTTTCATAGAATTATGAGAGGCGTTCCTCTTGGTCACTTTCCCATGGTTATGTTGCCTACATGTCTTCACCATGCCAATATTAGAGGTATTAGGAAAAAAAGATTTCTCTTATCTTGAATCTGGTGAAAATGCTGTCTCTTTAATGTCCTTCATAGCCACTCTCCTTTGGTTTTGCTGCAACCCAGATTACTCAGCTGTAGTAGATAATTTATTTAATTTCCAGAAATCAATTAAGAATCCCCTTTATTTTCTTCTTTTTCCTTACGTTTTGTTTATTGTTACTTGCTTACTCATTCTGAGAGATTTTGTAATAATTTGATGTGCTCTAAGGTTTTATTAGATTTGTTTGTTAGTTTGTTTGAATCTTTCCAGCTATGATACAGATAAAGTTCACTGAGATTAAAACTTTAAAAAGTTTGCAGACAAAACATTTCTTTTCTCCTTCCTTTCTTTTTTTTGTAATTATATTATTGTTGTTCTATTAGGTACTTGTAATTTAGTAGTTTATAGTTTGCACTCTTTCTTAGATAAAGGAGAAATTAAATGATGGGAAGCTACACTTACCTTCTTAACTGCTGCAGTATGTTCTAGCCCCATTTCTCTTTAACCTTTATGTGAATGAGATAGTCCAACGCATGAGAGAAGAAAAAACTTTCCTTCAAATATTTATGGCAGGAAAGTATCCTTGCTCATGTATGCCAATGATATGGGTCTCCTTTCCTACACTTAAACTGACCTCAGGAGACTTCTAGCTAACCAGAATACCTATTGCCAAGATAATAAATTCTCTATCAACTATGAGAAAACCAAGTTAGTAATTTTCAGAAAACAATCTAAGAAGCATTATCTAGCATATTTGGGGAAATCAAACTGAACAAGTCAAATTCTATCACTGTTTAGGATTACTGTTCATCTCCTCTGGGTCTTGGGATCCTCATGTCAAGGCCACGAAAATTGAGATGGAACAGCTCATTGGAGCCATCCACAAATTATGGTACACTTCAGCTGGAATACAGGTCCTGCCAATTCTACATCTCATTAAGAAGAGATTACAACTGCAGGTACTAGCTGGAGCAGAAATATAGAATTCAGAAGTCCTATGACTTGGAAAGTTCACAGAATAAAATTTTAAGAACTATCCCTGGGGTCCCGAGGTCTATACCAACACAGGTTCTGAGGATGGAGAGGGGCTCTCATCCTTGATCTATCACCATATATTCATCTATTTTTAATTTTTGGCTAAAACTGAAGGATCTCCCCAAAAATCTGCTTGCAAAACTTTGTTTTAATGAGGAAATAATGTTTGCTACTGCAACAAGCAAAATACAGTTACATAACATATTTCAACTTCTTGGCAAATTTGGGTTCTCAAGGATATTTTTCTTCCAGAACAATAAAACAAAAGCAAAGAAGGAATTCAAACTTTGGAAGCATGACCTTTGTTTGCAAGATGATTATGATATACTTGACACCGTTAACATCTCACTATCATATAGTTTATTAAAATCTCCCCATAGTCCAGAGGATTACTTGCTTAAAATAGACAAATATTGTCTAAGGAGGGAATTTACACTAGCCAGATTTCAATGAATGCCATCAGCAGCTGTAAAGGACAGAATTGCCAAAATTCCATATCATTCACATCTCTGCTACTGTGGCCTAAATGAAGCTGAAGATCTTTTTCGCTACCTATTTACCTGCCTTTAATCTGAAATTAGGAACAAATTCCTCTCAGGACCTCTACAAGTTAAAGATTCCTGGCCAGCAAGTTGCAAGATCATATTTCTACTTTACAACAAAGATCCAATTATATTCAGAGGATCTGCAACTTTCTTAATGGTCTTATCTAAGGCACAAGTTGGCTCCCCTTGCCAATTAAACATGAAGACAGAACACAGAGGTGATACAATTGGAAGCAGAATTAGATCTAAACTAGATTCATATTAATCAGTTTGAACTACATACTGCCACAATGATACACACATATGTAATATTTAATATCAAGAGGGTTTTAATACTAAATGTGATTTTAATGTGACACTTATTTACTAATGTCCTCACGCAATTTTTTCCTATTGTGACAACTTATGATTTCTAGACATAGTTACCAGTCTCACCAATTTCCTTCAGCCTTAAATTGATCCAATAATACGATAAAAAACCATAGATTAAATAAGCTGGTGGTCCACCTGAAAGTTTTCTTAAAATTTCTTTACAAGATTCTGATTTTTCCCCTCTTTATTACAGTGCAAACAAATAACTACCCAATCATTATTTCCTTCTTTGTACCAAAGCAATCTTTAACTTTTACTTGTAGCATTATAAGGAACAATGTGATGGTTTCAAAACTGCCTTTGATCAAAAACTCTGGGCAGCAGGCTGTAGTTATTCAGTCAGTTTACTTTGCATAGATCTAGAGACATCGCAAATGCAAGTGCTGGCTATGAACACTAGCAATATTAAGTACTTTTTAACAATTCTTCTGTGGTTTTAGAAGATTGCCATGTTTGGAAACTTAAAAGCACGGCTGGAGACAAAGGTTACAAAAATGAACCAGCCACAAATGAGTTGCCCTGGTTTACAACGTAATTAATTGCATCCCCGGGTTTCCAACCCACATGGTTAATGATGACATCAGAGAGCCTCCATGGGCCTATTTCCTTGTAAATCACTCTACTCTATCCCTATTGCTACGAATATAACTGGAGACAAATGGCCCTGAATGAGGCCCCAGCTTACATGATCCCATGTTTAAAATTAGAGAGGAATTTTTAAGGAATAACCTAAGAGAAGAAGAAAGTTCCCACAAGGAGGGTCTCTTGCTAGAAGCTATGAAGTGAAAGCAAAGCTGTCTAGAATCATCCAGCTTCAGAATAAGTCCTTCTGCTTCAATGTCTTTAAAACATCAACTCTTAGAAAAGTAACTGACTGGCAAATACACAAAGGCCTCAAATCGCTCACAGTATCTCTCCTGAGTTCATCCCTGCTTCTCTCAATGAAACCATTTAACTCATGTTAATGCACTAGCAGTTACACTTCCACATGTTTTGGAACCAGTTAGAATCATCACTACGTGCAAAAAATTGTCCATGGAATTGTCTGATCTCATCTTCCTTTGCTGAAACTTGCCTGGGTCTTTTGGTTATCAGTCTCTTGTGACTGAAGATTCCAATGATTGTGATTTAGCATTTCAGGGCAAAGCCAGAAATATAGAAAGCAGAACCCACAAATTAAAAAAAAAAGTACCACTGTATGTTGGGTTTTGTGTATACTTCCTCCCTATGGTGTACACTTTCTGTGTTGGCTCCGTAGTTCCTCCAGTCTGCTACTTTTGATTTCCACTGTGCGCTTTGCCAACCTGATTCAAGCATTGCACTAACAGAATAATGTGGGTCAATAGCGCTCTACCAGTTACATTCACAAAAATCGCCAAGAGGAATGCAAGGGCCTCGCAAAAAATGATTCTACAGCACAGCATAGCAGAGACAATTCTGGTATGGCTGCATTTGTGCTCACCTCCTATAAAGAGACGCTATGATAACCAAATTTGCTTGTGGATGTACTGAGTGCCACATACTTGCACAGGCTCTCTGCCCTTGACTTACACATGTAGTCCTGTTCTCTTCACCAAAACTGGAGACTTATCTTTTATACAGATGAGTATCACAGGTAAGTTGGTCTGATCTTAATCTATGGCTTGCAGACCTTCACATGGGTATTAGCCAGTTAAATCTGTTTCCTACAGGGCCAGTCTCTTCACTGTCCCATTCTTCATCAAGTCCCATTCTAGAGTCCAACCCTCCCTAGTCATATCCTGTGGTGGGTCTAGCCACAACATACATACATACATACATACATACATACATACATACATACATACATCAGCTGCCTCTTTGCCTCTACAGGGTATTGCCAATATCCTAAACAGGCATCCCAGAGCAATAGGAAACAAGCCTAGGCTTACAGACAGATGTGATAGGGAGAACTCTTATTCAGGAGCTAAGGATCATTTCCTCCAGAAGTTCCTCTCTCTCCTACTGTGGTGCTCCTGCCTTCCCAGCTGCTACTTGTCTCCTTCCCCTCCTTCTGTCCAGCTGTAGAAACATCTCTTTTGGAGACCATTCAGGCTCCTCTATCCTTTCAACCCATCTTTGTTCCAGTCTGTTTCTTCCTCATCTTGGGTTCCTTCTGAAGCTTCGTTCGAGCCTTTGCCCCACTTTCTTTGTCTTTATCTCTTTCCTTCTGAATTCCCCTTCTATCTCTCTCCTCTTTTTTAAATCCTTTATCATTCTCCTTCTCACAACTGCTCCATTCCAGCTTCACCTGCATCCTATTTACATCCTAGCCGGTGCTGAAGACAAGCAGAGTTTGTCAGTGATATCATTAGCAGGCACTGCCATCTTTGTAGGTCTATGGCAGCGGTTCTCAACCTGTGGGTCGCGACCCCTTTGGGGGTCAAAAGACCCTTTCACAGGAGTCACCTAAGACCATCAGAAAATACGTATTTCCGATGGTCTTAGGCTCCATTCCCTCCTCGGTGGTGGTGCGCAAGTGCAAGCCACGAGCTTGCGTCCTCCTGCTCCCTGTTCAGAAGGGACTGAAATCAGTCCCCTTCTCCGCTACCGGGAGAACCTCCCATCTGACAGGCCAGCTTTGGGGGGTGGCAGCACGGGGGGCAGGCCTCCTCCTCGCCACAGCCCCTGCCCCACTCGCCACGGAGGGTGGGGTGCTGCAGAAGGGCCGGGGTGCCACAAGGCGGCGCTTTCCCGGGGGACGAGCTGTGCCCGGTACAAAAGACAAAGGTGCTGAGATTCCTCCCCCCAGCCAGGGTCGACACTCTGGAAACTTTCCCCACACTGCCCTCCAGCAGAAACGAGAGCGAAGCAGAAGCAGAGCCCGGGGGGGGTTTCTCAGAGTTTTTTCCCGGGGGAGACACGCAGCTCCTCTTTCCCTCCCTACCCACCTGCCCTCCTGTTCCTGGCCGGCGAGGCGGCCTTTACTGGGGGGGGGGGAGGCATTGTAAATAATAAATAAATAATTTTATGGTTGGGGGTCACCACAACATGAGGAACTGTATTAAAGGGTCGTGGCATTAGGAAGGTTGAGAACACTGGTCTATGGCCACATCTGCTGTTGGAAGGTGAAGAGTACACCACAGCAGGAACCCTGATGTTCCCAGAGCCTGCTTCCCCTAGAATGATTCAACAATTCAAAATTTCTACATCATCATGTCCAGGAAAGACCCAGTTCTACCAGTGCCACTGTATGCACCAAAATATTGTTAGTAAATTTGTACAATGAGATTAAAACAGGCAGTTTGTGGAGAAGAAAGACTTTCTCAGATGGTTTCCAAACAGGCAACTATAAAGTATAGATAATAAAGATCTCTTTTGTAAAACATCATGGCATAGCACATACATCATATAATTAGCCCCATGTTCCTGAGCATCTGATTCCTGGCACCACAGCAGATCAATAACCTTGGTCTGTTGCAAACCTTGGTTATTGCAGACCTTCTTGGAATCCAGCTGGTTTTGATAGAAACTCATTAGATTAAATGAAACGTTGCTTTTGAATCAATAAATAGAGTAGGGTTTTGTTTATTTATACTTAAAAGTTATTTCCAGAGACTAGGGATGAAAAATAACTTTGATAGGTTTGCATTTCTCAAGGAAAAAATCCATTTTGCACTGCCCAACATCAGCAAACAGGACAAAGTGCAGCCTTCCTTGGAAATCCATACAGCCATACAAAGACTGGAGTGAAGTTCAGTGAAGAAAAATATGTACATAAAAATGCATACATTGAAAAATGTGTGTGGCTTAAAATATGTATTTCAGAAATGTGCACTTTAGTCTACAGGGAAAATGCACAAGAATCCATAAAAATTCTTTTTTTAAAGATGCCCCTCAGTACACACACCTGTCTAAGAGAAGAAGGAAAAAAAGGTTTTCAGCCAGATTGTAGAACTGGGACAGGACAAAAATGCCAGTGGGATTGTGAGAAATGCAATGAAAATGAGACTGACAGATTTTCACATCTCTAACAATGACTTCTTTCTATCATCATTCAAAAGCATCCTCATCATCACCACCATCACCACTACCACTATTATAATAGAATCTTTTCAGGAACCTCTTACTTTACCACCTCAGTCCTCAGTCCCAACAAAGTTGGGAAGGGCCGGGGGGCAGCAAGGCGGCGCTTTTCCGGGGGGGGGCGAGCTGCGTCTGGTGGCGAGTGGGGCAGGGGCCGTGGCAAGGAGGGCGCCTGCCCCCATGCTGCCATCCCCCCCAAAGTCCTCTACGAAGTTGCCTAGTCTCCCTTGAAGCTAGCTAAATTTATGTTCTTTTTGAAGTACAGCTATTCTTAAATTACACTACATCAATGGTTCTCAAACTGTGGGGTGGGACCCTAAGCAGGGGCACAATAGTTGCTCAAAGGAGGAACACAAGACAAGTCAGTCTGCAAGTACAGCAAAAGTGCAAAAGAAAGGTAACCATCTTGTGTGTGTACCATCGAGCACTGACTGATCTCTGCCAAACAGCAAGGTAAAGTGTCTTCCCCTGTTACACCTTGCTACGCAGATGTAGCAAAAATTTGCTTCCTTTTTTAAACGCTTTTCCCACTCAGTTTCTCTCAACATCCCATCATTGGAGCAGCAGGTGAATGCACCTCACAACCACGAGGCAGTTTCACAGATGGGAGGGAGGGAAGTGAAGAGAGGAGGCAGAAAGCGCAAAAACTCAGTGTTAAGATGGGAGGCATGAGGCTTGAGAGAAAGGGATGTAGGACAGGGCACGGGGGCATGATGGGGGGGACAATGTCCTCATGTAGATGTGAAGGGGGCCACAGGGTAAAAAGTTTGAGAACTGCTAAGCTACACATATTAGTTTAGATGTCTGGACACAGTTGATACAGTATGAACTCTGATCCAGGCATGCACAAACATTAGGAGTAATACTGTACAAACAACATTAGCTCTTAACCTGTTCTTTGGGGGTAATTTACATTGATAATAGTTACCACATTTGGAAAGCAATGTAACAATGGCTAACATTTGTGACAATGTTTACTTGTTACTCCTGAAAGATTGCTTTCAGATGATGATGGTAGGGTCACTTTGGAGATTTTTGGCCATTTTTGTATTTTTAAGTATATGGTCCAAAAATAATAACTACAAGGTAACTAAATGAATTCTTTTCAAGCGCAATGCCCAACAAGTAATTCATTAGTTTTTAAAAGGAATGTTCCAAACTATAAATATGTGTTGCTCATATATAACAGGAGAGACACAACCTGCGGTCGCAAGGGTACTCCCACCACAAACATGTTTCCTAAACGTACCTCTTGAATGCCTGAACAGGAATTATGTGTGGCTCTATTAGCTCAAAGTCTTTAGTCACTACCTTCCATATTCTGCCACTAAGATCATTTAAAAAAAACATGCTGGACAAGAGCAAAGACCTATCTAGTTATGCATTCTTCCCTCCCAGTGGCCAACCAGATGATTATGGAAACATCTAACCAAAATATGAGCAAAGACCTGTTCCCCGCCCCATTTAAGTTCTCCAACAACTAAGGCACAGAAGCAATGACAGTCTTATCCTCTACGAAGTTGCCTAGTCTCCCTTGAAGCTAGCTAACTTGATGTTCTTTTTGAAATGAAGTTTAGCCCTACTGCAATTACAAACTCCACAAGGCAAGAACCAGTTTCTCCCTCCCTGCCTGCCTTCCCTTTTGTATTCCACAAATATAATACGATTTAGTATAATAATAATTGGGAAGTTTTTAAAAAATACTCACGTTTAATGCAGCGATTTGTTCCAGGAGCAGTTGTCCACCCTGAGCAGCACTGTCCTCCACAGACATTAGGCCTAGGCAATTGCAAACAACAATATTAAGGGAAAACTCCTTTGTAATTCCCCAAGTATATGCATATTAATTAAGATAATAATGCAGATCCTCCAGAAGTTGTTGGATTCCAGTGTGCCTCAACCACAATCAACAAAGCCTAGTCAAGACGATGGAAGGTGTAGGCCAGTATCTGCATCCACAGATGAAAACTGGGACGCATATGGCAAAGCATCAAAAGGTGGTCAAAATGACAAAAGTTATTAATGAACTAGGAAAGGCTGCAGAAGTTTGTTTTTGCCTGAGCCTACCGGGAAAAGCAAGATTCTACCCCTTCTCTCCATTTTCCTCTGCTGAGTTAACAGAGTTAACAAATTGCTTTTGTACTCTGAATTCAGGTTGCAGCAATTGAAATAAAGTAGAACAAAGTGGGGAACTGGGAAGTAGAGAAAGAAACTGGACCATTTTAAAAGCATCTGAAAAAGTGGGATGACAGAGGGTTAATCAGAGCTGTCCATGCCAAATCAGGGCTGCTGGAGGGCATGCTGGCTATAGTTGTACTTCTGGGACTGGGAGGAGGGAATGGTAAATATAATTTAGCAAGGGGGATGTTACAGACTGGCTCACTGGCCCTTTTCGCACAGCATTTGCCTTGCAGAAGGGCGCCTGGAGCATCACGCGATTGTGAGGAGCGATCTGCACAACATACTCACAATCACGCAACGCTCCAGTGTAGGGCAGGCACCGCTTGTGCACTTTTTCATTTTCGGCTTTCAGTCAAAAATGGTGCACAATTGCGCATTGCTCCAGGGCCCTACACGCACTTGCCATGTGTGCAGAGCCTCCAGAGCCACAGTGGTCACGCTTCCTGCCCCAGCACAGCCTGGGAAACTCCCAGGCTGCGCTGCGGAAGGAAGGAAGAGACGGGGCTCTCGTGCTGCCTGCTCAGGAACAGGCAGCTTGTGCGGAGCTGAAACAGTGGGGATGCAAGAGCCTCTTGCTGGAGGCTGCTTCTCCGTGATTACTGCACTCCAGCTCTGTGAAAAGGTACATTGTGGAAAGGACCACTGTCTCTTATTCCTCTGTTGGATAATACATCCAAACTATTGATGTGAGTTCTTGAGTACATAGGCTGTTTATTTCAACATCTTATGGGTGTTTCCCTTAGTAGTTCACAGATGTTATTCCTTAACCTGTGTAGTTTTGTTAAGGTGCACTGTTGACAA